>BQKZ01000534.1:118979-143560 GCA_036244855.1 Temnopleurus reevesii | reverse complement strand
CCCACTAATTACCTAAAAATACTGAAAACTAATGAAAACTACTTAAAATAATCTGTAATCATTCTACCAAATATGCTGAAAAATACTGGAAACTTGTTTTCTGTAGTTTGCAATAGCATTCAAAGTATTCAATTGTTTGGGGTATTCTACTAAATAGTTAAAACAACATAAAGCAAACTCAAATCGATAAAATCACTATCTAGAGTCTAGTAGACATGTGTTCACCCAGGATTTTGATACCGGAGGGGGGGGGGGGGGGGGCTGAGCATAAATTTGGCGCCCCGAAAGGTCATCACCTAAAATTTCGCCCCCCCCCCCTCTCATCATCAAATTTTGGCACCCCACTAGCTCTGACCCGGGGGGGGGGGGCGGGGGAGTATAGTTAATGATTGATCGATTGCATTAAGGAAATAAGGTGAATTACTAAAATGCTCAGCTTGTAAGCTGCAGGCAATCATGAACAAATCAGATGTTTAAATGAAAAAGAACAAAAACAGTCATAAAAATGATAAGAATAGAATCATACCAATGCATGTACAAAATATAAAATCAAATGTTAAGAAGTATTACATAAAAAGAAATGGATAGGGGGATGATCCTATAGCTCAAGTGTTTGGAATTATCAATAAAGCATAATTATGATATAAATATATTAAAAAGTTTTATCATCAAAATAATGTCCAAGGAATAAGTTTAAAGGTTTTTACATAATCATATTGAAATTAATTTGAAACACATTAATAACAGATTGATTCAAAGAAAGTTCAAAGAAGTTCACTGTTTTGGCCCGGCCTGTATAAAGCATTGTCCTTTGCCAAAAGATAACCTAAACAAAGGTAGATGGAAAAAGGAAACTTGTCGAGTGTTCTAAGAATGAATTTGGTTGTTTCTTATACAAACAATGATGTAATAGCTTCGGCAGTTCATTTTGATTATTATTTATTATGATATTTTTTATTATATCATTAGCATTTTATTATTTTTACATTATTGATGCAAAAGTTAGTATATTAAAGCAGTCAATGAGTTAAGTAGAATATTGAAAGATTGGAGATGGGTGTGGTGCATGGGTGTTCAGGACAGTGAACAAACTGGGAGGGACTGTCATAATCGGACCCCTTTTTATTTGATAATTGCAATCCGATACTGAAGAGATGTTTAAAGTTTTCAGAGTGTTTCTGGTCAAGAAGCTAGATGTTAGGGTGTAAATTAGGGTTTCTGGAGCTCTTCGCTTGTACAACAATGGGATTTTGAACAAGTATCGCCTTTCCAAAAGTACAGGGGTTGTTTTCAGTAGTTTTCGGCATTTAATTACAGTTTTCAGTAATTTTAGGTAATTACTAGTATATCGTCGCACCGAAATAAACGAATTGCATTCCATACTCCATAGGCTACTTACGTGTGGAGGATAGTCCATAGAAAAATAAAATTATAACTTGATTCTTTTACTTACTATATCGTTTTATTGAGTCTATAATCTCGATCATCTGATACCTTGATAAATCATATTGCCTAGGTATTCACACTTTTCACGGATATTGCCCTATACATGCAAAGATTCCACATCGATAATGGAGGACCTCGCAGCGGCATTTTCTGGTGCGGTGGGAGTGTCTTTCTCCGCCGAAAGTTCGGCTACGCAGCATCCCAGGATGTGCATGTACAAGACCCGCGAGAGTAAACAAAGCCAGTGGGAACGACGAAAAGAAAAGTTGCGGCAGCAAAGAGAGTATGTTTTCATGTTAAATAAATGTTAGTAGTTTTAATTCCTGATCGGGTGGGATGTTTGGCATGGATATTTTTCTACAGCTACAACCAGTGTAGGCCTACCACCAAATTGATATGTAATTCATAATGTTTATCATCTTGCACACAATCAATCAATGTTCCCATTCAACGAGCTTGCTCTCTTTAATAAGACATGTAAGAGGACTACTCTTCGCTGCCTTCAAGACCCCAATTCGCATGGGAGTCAAGTCCTCATCACACCTTCCATTTCGCTCTCATCCTTCAACTTGAAGCGGCCAGCATACATACTGTAACGCTAAAGACTGAAGACTGCACCTCCTTCTCGAAGTAAATAGGGTCCCGTAAAAATATGCTTAAAATCGACAGCTGGAAACCGTAAAAATGAAAAAATCTCCATACTGTGGGAGAGGGGACATCCCGCTCCCACACCCTCCCCTGAGCTCGCAAAGCGAGCGAGGGCTTGGTCGTTACGCTCCCTCTCTGATGTCTACCTTCATCCAAAACCCCCTCTTGGGGAAAAGCTGGATCAGCCCCTGATACAACCAACTGATGTGTCACAATTCTCCTTGGAGATCTTATGTACATTACAGGAAGAAGAAGAAAAGGAAGGAGGTGGAGAAGAAGAAGAAGAAGAAGAAGAAGAAGAGAAGAAAGAAGAAGTAGAAGAAGAAGGAGGAGGAGAAGAATAGGAAGAAATATTAACCAAATTGAAAGTTTATTTTGTTTTATTAGAAGCCTTATAAGCAGCTAGCGTTGCTTAACTTTCTTGTCTTTATTCATCTCAGGAAGCGCAGAGATTATGCAGATGTATCAAGAAAGCTTGCAGAAGAAGACTACGCCAACATCACTCTTAGTGAAGATGAGGAGGATGAGACGATGGATCAAACATCACCAACATCTGGCAAGAAAGGGAAGAGTGGGAAGAAGAAAAAGGAGCGATATTACAGCAATCAGGTATTTGTTTATTTATTGAGTGTGAGGATACCCTCACAACAAGATGTTGGTATCACGAGGGATTCTGCATACTAAAAAGTACATGATTATTATACAATAAAAAACTCAGCAATCAAAATGATATGTCAATTAAAACTTGATACATGAATATTTACACTAATAACATGAATAATTACAAAACTCAGCAATTACAATAGTACATCAGTGAATACATATACATGAAAATTTACACTAAAACAAATATATTCTTTCCTAAAAATGCATAAAATCATAGAATTAATTATGATTAATTAATTTGCATAACTGCATTCTGTTTCGTGATTATTTTCTTATTAATCTGTTAGTTTGTTTTATCAATCTATCACAATTCTAAAGTATGCTAACCTCGGGCACTTTTCAAACTCTTCTTGTTTTGCTCTGCAGCTGATGTTATCCGAATGGTTAGATGACGTTCCATCAGACCTAGCAGAGAATTGGCTGATGGTTCCGTGTCCTGTCGGCAGAAGAACGTTTATTATCACAAGTAGGGTGAGTGGACAATGATCTCTTTAAAAGAAGAGTCTACCCGTCTACAGCTATCAGAGACATTTATACATTCATATCACACACCAACATCCCAGCTTCACCCCCAGTTGAGCTTGGTGTCCCATCGCTGCCTCGTTCGTCAACAGTTTAAGAATGTATAAGCCAGTTGGCACATAATTCACAGGAGCTCTAGCATTTTTAGCCACCAATCCCACCTAGATATATTATAGGATTCAATTGATTGTGATCACAGTAGGTGAAGGCCATATTTAGATGGTAAAGGTTTATATTTTCTTCCCGTACATTCAGATATTCTTAGCTTCATAGATATCAAAAGGGTCACACACATTTAAACCTGTTTTGTCCTAAAGGCATTATGTAAACATATAACGGATTGATTTTTGATATGGAAGGAATGGTAATATTTTAGTGCGAATGGTGTGGAGGGGTAGTATGAGGGATGATGATGTGTACCACAGCCGATCTACCTGGTTTTTAACTCTTCTCAAACGAATGAACAAACACACACTGGAGAATATTGATGTGATTTAAAATGATCTCGGTCTATAATATTCAAAGATATTCAACAACAATCAATCACACGATAAATTATCATAACCAGCAAAAATCATCAACAATAATCAGCAATGGAAATATGGAGTAAAATATAAGCAAGTATGACGTATGAATAGCAAGTCATAAATCGGAACGTTTCTTTGCAAACTCTTGTTTATGAAAAAGGTTTGCAAAATATCTACTTTCAAGTCTAAGCACAAATAAGAAAGTAGCTATCGTCAAATAAATAATGTAATGAAAGAACAACAATGACGAGACAATAGCAGTTTAATATATCATTCTTTCGTAAGAAATACATCAATAGACTTTCAGTTCTTTGCGGTCGATAAACGTCCAATTGTTCAAGATACAAAGTTATAAAGTGGCGTTGAAAGTGTTGAATCTTGTTGAAGGATAAATAAACGTTTCCGTCGATTCAACGATGCGGAATTTAATGTTCGAGGTCGGTGCAATAAACAATCCTGTCGATGGTTAAATATGTCGGCTGATAAAACACATTGGTGAAGTTCGGATTACGAAGAAAAAGTCAATGAAGTTGGCTTTGATGATCGACGACGGCAATGTCAATGAAACCGACTGTCATACGTTGACCGCGTTGACAGCGTTAAAAGTTTCGTTGAATTAGACGCGAGAGCGAACGATGAAAATACACGAAGCCAGAGTTCTGGGCGGCGAGGAGTTGAATGTTCCCTCGCACGATTTGATTTGTCGAGGGCTACAAGCAAAGTCAATGTTGACGATGTTGACAATATTGACGATACGGGAACGGGCGGTGCACATTCACTACGCCAGAGTTCTCGGCGATGACAAGTCCAATGTTTCGATGTGTCGGGAAGAAACGAACTTTGTCATGTCGTTTGCGTTGAGGCTCGGGGCGAAGAAAAATCAGTCAGTAGCTATTATCGAAAACGTAGCTAGAAACGGATGACTAAGATTCGAAACGCCAGAGATTCGGGGAGAAAAGTTTCGTGTTCCGTATAAATTGTCGAATACGGAAAGATGCAAAATCAGTCAATACAAATGCTCCCATTTCGAAAAGAAATATCAATCTCGACTCGTGTCTAAGGATCGCGTCTCTTCTCGCTCCGCGAATACCAAAAACAGCGTGGACGTAAAATCAAGCATGTTCCGTGATGGAAAATTTTACGCTGTAGGGAAAGTTTCTGATTGGTCGAAGTTTGCTCGACACAATCGTCGACCGTGATTGGTTAAAATACGATACAGAATAAGTACATGGTTATGCATAAAAAAATAGGCAAGTTAAATCACTACAATATCACCCCTGCCAGAACCGAGCTTGCGTAAGCTCCGAGGGGCGAAAATGAATAAAATATCACAGGTACATATCATACAAAAAATATGAATATCAATATGCGTAATCAAAAGGTAACAAGTTTAAGATAATCAATCAATGTAATGGACTTCGTAATATCGCTTCGGCCAGTGGACTCGGCGGCCTGACCGTGTAACGCGCTCTCGGGGCAGCGTCACTAACGAAGGATTCGTAGGCGCAGGGCTCGCAGGCGCTCGCGAAACTGGGCGCAGTGGTGCGGAGTCCTTTGGACCAACCGAAACAGGCTGATCAGGCGCAATGTCCTTAGCCGAAATCGGGTCTAAGTATGCAGGTTTCAACCTGTCAATGCTCACAGACTCGCGCTTGCCATTCTGCTCAATGACAAAGAACTTGGGGTTTCGCTTGAGAACTCGGAACGGACCCAAGTACGGAGGCTGTAATGGCTTGCGAACAGCATCGATACGCAAGAAAACATGACTGCAAGTGTCAAGTGACTTGTGAACAAATCCGGTCTGCGACGACTGGCGAGTTGCTGTAGGGACCAGAGTAGACATGTGATTCTTCAGACGCTGTACATAATCGGCAGGATCAATAGCGTCTTGCTTCGCGGGTACTATAAGTTGTCCGGGGAGACGCAACGTTGTCCCGTAGACAAGCTCGGCAGCGCATGAACCAATGTCTTCCTTGACGGCGGACCGAATGCCAAGTAAGACCAACGGCAAGGATTCCACCCAACGATCCGGCTCAGACTGGGCTTTCAAGGAACCTTTTAGCTGTCTATGAAAACGCTCGACCATCCCATTCGCTTGCGGGTGATAAGCTGTAGTAGCTATAGTTCGAGTACCAAGAAGCTTCGCCAGTGAAGCGAACAGAACGGACTGGAATTGCCGGCCGCGGTCATGAGTAATTGAAGCAGGTGTGCCAAACCGCGCAATCCAGTGTTCAACAAGCGCCGCAGCAACTGTCTCGGCAGTGATATTCGGTAGCGGCACGGCTTCGGGCCAACGTGAAAAGCGGTCGATGCAAGTAAGCATGTAGGTGTATCCCCTGGACGGAGGGAGTGGGCCAACCAAATCAATGTGTATGTGCGCGAAGCGCGCGTCAGGATGTGCAAAAGTGCCAATAGGTGCATGGGTATGGCGTTGCACCTTCGCGCGTTGGCAGTGCAGGCAGGAACGTGCCCACTCACGTACATCCTTATTCATTCCGGGCCACACGAACCGGGTTGAGACCAAACGCTGAGATGCTTTGATCCCCGGATGCGACAATCTGTGCAAATTATCAAACACGGCGCGGCGGCGTGCTGACGGGATGAACGGACGCGGGCTGCCCGTTGTCATGTCGCACCAAATGAAACCATCGCCCTCGGGAAGAAGAACCTTCTCTAACACCAGTGAGGAGGTGTCCCTCAGCAGCGCGGCTAATTCTTCGTCATGCGACTGCTCTGCGGCAAGAGCTGGAATATCGATCGAAGGAGCGGCACTGACTGATGCTACGTGGGTGCGCGACAAGGCATCGGCGACAGTGTTGTCATTGCCCTTGACATGGCGGAGGTCAGTAGTAAACTGGGCGATGTAATCGAGGTGTCTGATCTCGCGTGGGCTATGGCGATCTGGCCCAGCACGAAGGGCATAGATTAGGGGCTTGTGGTCGGTGAGTACGAAAAAATCGCGCCCCTCTAGGAAGTACCGAAAATGGCGTATGGCTAAGTAGATAGCCAACAGTTCGCGCCCGAAAGTACTGTATCGTGACTCGGCAGGTTTGAGACGATGCGAGAAGAATGCTATAGGACGCCATTCTTCTCCGTGCAGTTGCTGTAGGACGCCACCTACAGCAGTGTCGGAAGCGTCAACGGCTAGACTAGTCGGTAAGTCCGCAGCTGGATACATCAGCATTGTGGCGTCGGCAAGTGTGGCCTTGGCTGCCTCAAAAGCAGCATCACACTCAGTAGTCCACTCTAGGGCTTTTCGCGAGCGCTTGGGTTGCTTCCGCAGCAAATCGGTCAAGACAGCTAATGCAGCGGCACACTGAGGCATGAATCGGCGATAAAAGTTTATCATACCCAAGAATCGACGCAGCTGGCGCAAAGAGGTCGGGCGCGGAAATGCGCGAATCGCAGAGACTTTGTCAGCCATCGGGGCTATGCCGTGGGCATTCACGTGGTGCCCAAGAAAGTCGAGTGATTCGACCCCAAACTCGCACTTGTCGGGATTCACAACGACTCCATATTGTCGTAACCTTGTGAATAGCTCGCGTAAGTGAGTCTCATGCTGCTCGGGACTCTCGCTCGCAACAAGAATGTCATCAAGATAGACAAATACAAACGGTAAGCCGCGTACTACCAGGTCTATGAACCTTTGAAAGGTCTGGGCAGCATTGCGCAAGCCGAACGGCATACGTCGGAAGTGGAACAAACCAAACGGCGTAGTAATCGCTGTCTTTTTCACATCATCGGGATGGACGGGTATCTGGTGATACGCTCGGACTAAGTCCACCTTGGAAAAGACGCGCTTGCCCTGCAGTTGTGCAGCAAAATCATGCAGATGCGGAATAGGGTATCGGTCGGGTACCGTCACCCTGTTGAGGGCACGGTAGTCGCCGCATGGTCGCCACTCACCGCTCTTTTTTGGGACCATGTGCAGTGGCGACGACCATGAGCTGTCGGAGGTTTCTATGATGCCGGCATCTAATAGACGCTCAAATTCCTCTTTAGCCGCGTCCAGTTTGTCCGAGGCGAGGCGCCTCGGACGCGCGCTAATGGGCGGGCCTGTAGTCAGGATATGGTGTTGGACGTCGTGTTTATCGCACTCATTAAAGAGAGGCTGAGTTACATCGGGAAAGTCAGATAGAACGTGAGCGAATGAGGAAGTCTCCCCAACTGTGAGGTTCAGCGACATCATTGCGGATGTCACGCCGCACACGGATCGGAATGTTGCTGCATCCCATAGGCGGTTGGCACGTATGTCAACAAGTAACCCGTAGTGCCGCAAAAAATCTGCGCCTAGTATAGGCTGGGAAACATCAGCAGCAATGAACGACCAATTGAATACACGATGCAAGCCTAAGTCGATTCTCAGGGTTCGCTGTCCGAAAGTTGAAATATGCGTGTTGTTCGCTGCTTTCAATGACAGGGTTGAAATATGCCTGCGCTCACTTGGTTTCACGGGGATCACACTTACCGCGGCGCCCGTATCTACGAGGAAACGCCCCCCAGAACGGCGATCAGTTACATAGAATAAGCGACTGGTTCCAGGCGAGCCAGCAAGGTCCGCCGCATTGACCTGCTGGCCTGTTAGTTTCCCTGCGCATTTTTGTACGCACACGGCGGACGGCACTTCGTGGCCTTCTCACGAAATTTCTCATGGTACCAGCAATAGTCGGTAGATGTGTCGGCTTTCTGGACCTGTGTCTTTGAACGCGATCGCGAGCGACTCCGGCTACGCTGGCGGTTTACAGTAGCCGTCAGGTCAGCAACCATGCGCGTGAGTTCAGAAACTTGCTGTCTTAAATCGTCATCAACTGCCGAAACGGCGGGGGCAGCAGAGGCTATGTTCGGCACGGCGATTGATGCCTCAAGAATACTGTCGGCGAGGGTCGCTAAATCAACCAACGCAAGCGTGTCACTAGACGATGCCAGAATCAAACGAACGTTATGCGGCAAACGTTGTAGGAATAGTTCCCGTAGAATTCCAGAATCAATCTGCTGCGAACCGAGAAGCTGTTGCATCCTGCGTAGCAACTGCGATGGCTTTCGGTCGCCTAACTCCTCTTCGTTTAAGAGTATCTGTACTCTTCGCTGCTCGGATGACGTCATACGACTAATCAATTGAGCTCGCAGCTCCGTATATGGCTTGACGGTAGGTGGGCTTATCAAAATATTTCCCTACTTCCAATGCCACCTCAGACGGAAGCGATGCAATCACATGCGCATCAGTTTGCGCGAACCAGACTTCTGGATCACCTTTCCAAAAAGGCGGAAGTTTGATTCCAACAGCGCTTACACCTACTGGTAAGGAACTATCCGACGCAGTCCCTTGCGCACGCTGGGGTTCGCTTTCCCCGGGTTTTGTGTCAGGTTTACTCTCCTGCTCTGACATGGCGGCGTCGCGTCCACTGGCCGAAGGTCAAGTGTTAAAATGAGATTAAAATTGATCAAAAACAAATCAATAACAAAAAAGGAAATACAATCTCAATTCAAATACACATGGGCCAGCTAAACCTACTAGGCCATATATAAACCTTTGGCAATAGGACTAAGAGCCAATATAATAATACGACATCAAAATATTAGCGTACGTGCATGCTCATTCGTTTATGGGACATCACGTCGGGTGTCACCACTTTAGTGCGAATGGTGTGGAGGGGTAGTATGAGGGATGATGATGTGTACCACAGCCAATCTACCTGGTTTTCAACTCTTCCCAAACGAATGAACAAACACACACTGGAGAATATTGATGTGATTTAAAATGATCTCGGTCTATAATATTCAAAGATATTCAACAACAATCAATCACACGATAAATTATCATAACCAGCAAAAATCATCAACAATAATCAGCAATGGAAATATGGAGTAAAATACAAGCAAGTATGACGTATGAATAGCAAGTCATAAATCGGAACGTTTTGTGGCAAACTCTTGTTTATGAAAAAGGTTTGCAAATAATCTACTTTCAAGTCTAAGCACAAATAAGAAAGTAGCGATCGTTAAATAAATAATGTAATGAAAGAACAACAATGACGAGGCAATAGCAGTTTAACATATCATTCTTTCGTAAGAAATACATCAATAGACTTTCAGTTCTTCGCGGTCGATAAACGTCCAATTGTTCAAGATACAAAGTTATAAAGTGGCGTTGAAAGTGTTGAATCTTGTTGAAGGATAAATAAACGTTTCCGTCGATTCAACGATGCGGAATTTAATGTTCGAGGTCGGTGCAATAAACAATCCTGTCGATGGTTAAATATGTCGGCTGATAAAACACATTGGTGAAGTTCGGATTACGAAGAAAAAGTCAATGAAGTTGGCTTCGATGATCGACGACGGCAATGTCAATGAAACCGACTGTCATACGTTGACCGCGTTGACAGCGTTAAAAGTTTCGTTGAATTAGACGCGAGAGCGAACGATGAAAATACACGAAGCCAGAGTTCTGGGCGGCGAGGAGTTGAATGTTCCCTCGCACGATTTGATTTGTCGAAGGCTACAAGCAAAGTCAATGTTGACGATGTTGACAATGTTGACAATATTGACGATACGGGAACGGGCGGTGCACATTCACTACGCCAGAGTTCTCGGCGATGACAAGTCCAATGTTTCGATGTGTCGGGAAGGAACGAACTTTGTCATGTCGTTTGCGTTGAGGCTCGGGGCGAAGAAAAATCAGTCAGTAGCTATTATCGAAAACGTAGCTAGAAACGGATGACTAAGATTCGAAACGCCAGAGATTCGGGGAGAAAAGTTTCGTGTTCCGTATAAATTGTCGAATACGGAAAGATGCAAAATCAGTCAATACAAATGCTCCCATTTCGAAAAGAAATATCAATCTCGACTCGTGTCTAAGGATCGCGTCTCTTCTCGCTCCGCGAATACCAAAAAAAAGCGTGGACGTAAAATCAAGCATGTTCCGTGATGGAAAATTTTACGCTGTAGGGAAAGTTTCTGATTGGTCGAAGTTTGCTCGACACAATCGTCGACCGTGATTGGTTAAAATACGATACAGAATAAGTACATGGTTATGCATAAAAAAATAGGCAAGTTAAATCACTACAATATCAACTTTTGAATGTATCCTTCCTAAATCAATGTAAGGGTTATGGGCAGTAAGTTCAAATCAACTGATTTTAATTGTAATGTGCAGTTAAAAAAATCCATTACACCAACCAAAATCTGTGTTGCACATGCCTCCATTTAAAACCACACAATATGATCCAATCAAAGAACTTGATTTAATTTACAATTGATTTTCCATTGATTTGCAGTTGATCACAACTTTTTTTCAGCAGACCTGGGCCGTGTTTTACCAAGTCGCTCTTAAAGTTACACACGTCTTTAAGAAACACTTGAGTACGTAAACCAGTGTAATGTGCGTAAGATTCTCAGTCATTCAGCAAAATAACTGGTACCAGTCGTACATAAAGTCGTTCTTAAAGTCTTTCTTATTTTGGTGAGGCGTCGTGGCGTGCGCCTGTAATCAATCTGTTTGGGACAGTCATAAATGACCTTTGTTGGTTGCGGGTTTGATCCCTGCCGGTCGCCTCCTCTCTTTCTTCTTCTTCTGGCGTAAATATTCAAATTTGAATGATACACGCCGTAAAAACCAAATTTCTCTCTCTCTCTGGTGAAACACCGTCCAGTTATCCTGTTTAATGCTGATTTTGTCTTTTGCCTTTAGGGAACGACCTGTCACTACACCAAGAGTGGTCACTGTATGAACCGTTTCCCCAGTGCCTTGCCTGGAGGGTCATCTCGCCAAAGTAGAAACAGATTGAGTAAGTCAAACTTGGCTGCATCATCGTGTAACATGTTGTTTTCGATTTCAGTCAACTGTAACCAAGGGAACATCGACCGGAAGTACTACATCATAGTTATGCGTGCCTTCTCATTGTCACGTCACGGGTAGTTGCACATGTAACAATGAGCCGATGCGGAAACTATGACGCACTACTTCCAATCGACTGTTACAAATGAAATCGAAACCCCCTTGTTTCTGACTCTCACCTTTTACACAGAGAATCACTGTTCGAAACCCATCCATGGCATGAGTTTCCTTCAGTTACCTTGACTTGGTCAAACATTTAAAGTGCATGCCTAGATTCAATTTTTGCTGGGGGGGGGTTGTCTTCACTAATTTTATGACCATGAATTTGCTTAAGTTTACAACCATGGTAATGCCCATAGACTTGTGTAAAAAAATATTTAACATGAGATTGACAACTGAATGATTTTTAGATATGTCTGAAATTCAGGGAATTCGCGAGAATTTATGTATGTCAAAATATTGGTTTATACATAATTCTTTCTTGTGTTGGCATGGACATCCAGTCTACGAAAGCAAGACGGGTTATTCTTGCTGGGTTTTGAATCCTAATTCCTCCATGTGACAACCTCCAAACCTTTTTTCTTCCTGCTTTCAGATTACACAATCCTAGACTGCATCGAACCTACTGGATTCTAGACTGCGTGTGTTGGCACGGACATCCAGTCTACGAGAGCAAGACAGGTTATTCTTGCTGGGTTTTAAATCTTAATTCTTCCATGTGATAATCTCTAAACCTTTTTCCTTTCTGCTTTCAGATTACACAATCCTAGACTGCATCGAACCTACTGGATTCTAGACTGCATATGTTGGCATGGACATGCAGTCCACGAAAGCAAGACAGAGTATTCTTATAGGGTTTTGAATCCTAATTCCTCCATATGATAACCTCTAAACCTGTCTGCATTCAGATTACACAATCTTGGATTGCTTATACAGTGAGCTGCATAGAACGTACTGGGTGCTAGACTGCATGTACTGGCACAGATATCCATTATGCAACAGCAGCACGGGTTATTCTTGCTGGATTTTGAATCCTAATTCCTCCAAGTGATAACCTCGTAAACTTTTCCTTTCTGATTTCAGATTATACCATCCTAGACTGCATATTCAGTGAGCTGCATCTAACATACTGGGTGCTAGACTGCATGTGTTGGCATGGACATCCAGTGTACGATAGCGAAACAGAGTTTAGATTCTTTTGGCTCCAGTCCAAGCTAGCCGAGTCTCCAGAATTAGCAACGGGCTCCAAAAAACACCCTGTAAGTGACTACAATATTATCTCTAATATCTAGTCCACTTTTTTAAGCTTAAACAATTATCTAAAGAGCATATTAATAATCTTTGCTACCTGTTATCACTATTTAAGCTCAGAATAATAATTATGGTCCAGTGGTCCTACTGTCCCCATCATCTTGTGTTTATGATGATAACAGGTAAGCAAAAAACTCTTATCTTGCACTGCAAATATGTAATGAGTTGATTTGTTTTATTTCCACCAATGAATAACCATCAAATGATGAATGCTGCCATCTTTTTTCAGTTGTTAAAGAAAGACACCAATACGCTAAAATGCGACGTAATGCCCCCTCCTTTTGTGCGCTCCTTAAAGGAAGAAAAGACTTATTTACATGATGGCCAGTACTTCATGCTTCACTTTCGAATTTTTTCAGGATTATTTATATTATAGTGCTTTATGCTAATAAGGAAATTCAATATTTTTGTTGATAGTGGTTGAAGGCAATTTATGGAACAGTAACAAAAATAGGATACAAAATATTCATTAGTATTTCAATATTGTGATATTTGGTTGTATTATAAATATTGTGCAGCTCTAGCTTGATAGTATGTTTTCTTTCCATTTGTGACCAACCATTGTATGATGCAGATGAAGTTCCTTCCCCTGCCTGCCTTCAAGTGTGAGAAGCAGATTCTACAGGAAGCTATGGCCAAACCAATGCCGTTCAAGGTAAGATCTAAAGCCCACTGCATACTGAACGATTCAACCACCTTTCAACTAGCTTGCGACTGATTGAGCTGAGTTGGAACATCGTGACTCTAGTGAGTCGCACACAGTTTGATGCAAATCGTAAGGCCAGTACGGGGGATTTTATCAATTGAATCCTTGAGCTATAAGCTCATATCCACTGAGACAAGCATATCGATCGTGTCATCACAATGATAATGAAAGAAGACACTTGGATGGATATTTTACTTCTGCTCAGCTAAAGAGACAGCAAGGAAGTTTAAAATAGTCATTTTGATACATCATACTGCTCACATTGTATTCCTAATGTATTCTATATTAATGTCTGTATTTATGTGTCTCCACCAGCATTTGGTTTGAGAGGGTTGGGATGGAAAACCTGCGGGTTATGGAGATTAAGTTCTCCTTTCCCATGCCCCGGCAGCCCTCTCAAACCAACTGCTGGTCTTAATTAATTATTCATTTACCTAGTTCTTGTATTTTTGCATCATTTACTTATACTGTAATTGTTTTGTTTTGAATTTGCCAAATAAATAATAATAATAATAATAATAAGTACAATTAGAAGGCAGTTGTGGGGTCAGACTGCAAGGTGTGCAGTGACATTGCCTACAACTGGCTTACAATCCAATCATCCAGTAGCAAGGGAGTTGTAAGGTGGTTGAGTTCTAAAGTGTGCACCTGAGATTATGAACAAAAAGATTCTCCTTTTTTTTCACCAACCTGTATACACACCACACATTTGTGTCAATACCCAAATGCTCAGCCATTCACTTGTAATGAAGCCTTGAGTTCATCTATGAATATACACCTGATGCATATTCTGTAATGGTTGGCATCATTGTATTCTTTACGTCAAAGTACATCTAGATTATCATACAGTCGAATCTGCTTTAGTCAAACTTGTCTAATTTGAATAAATGCTAAGTCCATGCAATAATTTTTAGAACAAATTGATAAAATCTGTGTTATTTAGCCCTTGTCAGTAAAACTTCTCCTAACTCGTAGAGAATTTTGTGGCCCCAAGAGATTCAACTTAGGCAGCATTACCTGTATATGCACAATTTTTCCTTTGCAGGATGAATTGGATGGGCTCCTGTTCTACCACAAGGCTCTTCACTACACCCCTGAAGTAACACTTCTCTTTGGTTGGCTAAGATCTTAGACGTAGCTAACACTGATGCCCTCAAACTTAATAAATTTGGATTTTAAGGAGTTTATCATTTTTAGCATCTCTGTTTTCTTTTCTGTATTCTTTAAATTAAAGTACATCTAGATTCAATTTTTTCCATAGCAGGATGAGTTAGATGGGCTCCTGTTCTACCACAAGGCGCTGCACTACACCCTTGGGGGTCACACCTCTCGTAGGTTGGCTAAGATCTTAGACGTAGCTATCCCTGGTGCCCTCAGAATGATTGGCATCTCTGCTTTCTTTAAATTAAAGTACATCTAGATATAATGCGAAATTCTCTGATGCAGGATGAATTAGATGGGCTCCTGTTCTACCACAAGGATCTGCACTACACCCTTGGGGTCACACCTCTCGTTGGCTGGCTAAGATCTTAGACGTAGTTATCACTTGATGCCTTCATCGTTGGCATCTCTGTATTCTGTAAATTAAAATAAAGTGCATAATTTTCTGTTGCAAGGTGAATCGGATGGGCTCCTGTTCTACCACAAGGCTCTTCACTACACCCCTGGGGTCACACCTCTCGTTGGTTGGCTGAAGCCATGGATGCTTCCAGAGATCCTAGACGTACCAATCCCAGAGGCTCTCATGGCTAAGAAACCACCGGGAGCCAAGCTCAGACCGCCATCATCACCAGCTAAGATGGATACCAAAGAGGAGACAATGGACGCTACTGCGGCAACGGAAGATGCCAAATCAGCCAGTAAGGCAACAGAAGTGGCATCTAAATCGAAGGAGGAAAAAATGGACGCGACTGCAGAAACGGAAGTTAAAAGCTGAGCAAAATGAGCATTCCTGTGTTTTTACAGGAAATATCTTTGGTAGACTCTCGAGGAATATTCTGAAGATTCTGTTGAAACAGAAGTGTCACTGCAGAAATGGGTGACATGAGCCAATGGATCTTCTTCCTCATTTTTACTCATTTTTACCGATAACTTCTTGAAGACTCTTTGAATACTCATCATTGCAGCATTGAGAATCAAGCTGGTGAGTCAAAAAAAAAATATTCCTTCGCAGCTTCAAAAGTTTTTGCATGGAATCTAGGGAGGGCTGTATGGATGTTGCAATTTATTTGTCTGCATCTATAAGGTTCTGCAGTGAGCCACATAAAAGCTCTTTTATCCACGTCTGGTGATAAATGGCTCTATGGATGATTAACAAGAAGCAGAAATGGATGTAATGTTAGCATCAGTTGAAAGGAAAGAAACCTCTTGCCCTTCATCATCACAAATCATTGGATGGAATCTATAGAGGATTGGGATGATGAGTTTGACAGACTTATGTAGCTTCCTTTTTACTTAGTTCTAGAAAAAGCAGTTCGGGCATAACCAATGGCAAGAGTATTGACTGCTACCGTATAATTGAAATTTCTCTCTGAAGATAGGAGTGATACAAAGATATCAGAATTAGATGATGCTTTTGCACACTTTTACTATTCAAAGTAATTTGGATGGTTGTGCTGTTTTTTTCCAGTTATAGAAAAAAGGAAAATTGCAAATTCTTAACCCTTTAGCACCTAAACCGCCTGAGACCGCCCGTTAGCTTACTCACTCAACCGCCCCAAACCGCCCTCCGTTTTCACTGCGCTACTGTATCCATAATACGTGGTCAAGTATGCCAAAAAATTGTTGTGCATTACGTACAGGGTGTGCGCTTTAGGATCGTGTACAAAAACGTGTATGCTTGTGTAGAACAAATCTGAGTATTTCCCATTGAAACAGACTGATGCATTTAGAATGGAGGTATCGTCCGTTAATTCACTATTTCATTTGAAATTGAAATATTGAAAATAGAATATTGACTCCAAAGTCGATCAATATTTCAATTTTAAATCAGAAAAATGGCTCATTTTTCAATTTCCGTTTCTAAAAATGCAAAATTAAAAATCAAGAAAATGAAATATTGAAAAACGAACTCATTTTTCTGTTTTTCTATTTTTTATATTCTGTTTATCCAATTCGAAATCAGAATAATAAAAAAAGGAACACCGCGACTGATTTCCTGTTTTTGTTTTTGCGTTCGCAAAACGGAATATTGATTAAGGTCGGTCCGAGCTCGACCAATATTTCAATTTCGTTTTGCAAAACAGAATATTGAAGACCATCCTCTACGGCCGAAACATTACAATCCTAGAATTATTTCAGACCCTTAAACTTAATGAATTCCGATCCCGCCGTCCGATCGGCTTGCCGGTAGAGTACTAAACTGTATTGTAATGACTGTGTAAGACAGTGTAACAGCATGATGAATAGATAACTCTACTCTCCAGTAGGACTCCAATCCTCTTTCTTAAAACAGCCTGATTTGTCAACAATAAAACATTTACAAAAACCCGTCGAGCCCATTCACTCGCTCGCACTCATGTTGAATCTATCTCACAGCGCAGCTCACTCAGCACTTGCAGACGCAATCGGGTTGGCGGCGGCTTTGCCCGCAGACTTTCGGCGTAAGATGCACTCGATTTGCGCTGGATATTGTGAGGGCACGGAGAGCCGAGCTCGAGATCGGAATTCATTTAAGGGTCTGAAATAATTCTAGGATTGTAATGTTTCGGCCGTAGAGGATGGTCTTCAATATTCTGTTTTGCAAAACGAAATTGAAATATTGGTCGAGCTCGGACCGACCTTAATCAATATTCCGTTTTGCGAACGCAAAAACAAAAACAGGAAATCAGTCGCGGTGTTCCTTTTTTGATTATTCTGATTTCGAATTGGATAAACAGAATATAAAAAATAGAAAAACAGAAAAATGAGTTTGTTTTTCTATATTTCATTTTCTTGATTTTTAATTTTGCATTTTTAGAAACGGAAATTGAAAAATGAGCCATTTTTCTGATTTAAAATTGAAATATTGATCGACTTTGGCGTCAATATTCTATTTTCAATATTTCAATTTTAAAATGAAATAGTGAATTAACGGACGATACCTCCATTATTTAGTCTGTGCTGCTGATCTGGGCTGATTGTTCAAACAAGATTGCTGCCTCCAGGAGGAAGAAAACGTATACGTCGGAAAAAGCTCTTGAACTGCTATTTGATAATGATTTCTTAGATTGATTGAATACAAACGAGAGTGATATTGAAGTGGACATTGATTCAGATGTTTCAGACATAGGTTTTATTTATATTTTGTCTGATTTATTGTCATTTTGTGCCACTTTCTGAGCTTCGTTTATCAATTTTTCGTGATTGGCCACAGGCCTATTTGGGACTATGCATGTGGTACCTGTGCTATTATTTACTTTATTGCTATTATGAAAAGGTCAATATATATAAAACATGATGATCCATATGTCATGCCATCTTGTTCGTCATTTTCTATGCTTCAAAATAAATATTACTTGTAATTGACAAAATTCAACAACTAAAGTGCTATGACACTTTGTTCAGAACAATGTCAATATCATAGCAGCCAGATACTTTCCATCAGGGAACAAGCTAACCCTTTTCACGGAGTCTCTAGGTGCTAAAGGGTTAAATTCGTACTGTCATACAAGTAGGAAGAATGAAGCAGTGTGCACAAGTAAATGATTCTCCACTATTCAGACATTCCTTCTCAATGGCTTTAGCCCTTAAGAATTATTTAGCAAACAGGTGC
Organism: Temnopleurus reevesii; assembly: GCA_036244855.1. Classification (NCBI taxonomy): domain Eukaryota; kingdom Metazoa; phylum Echinodermata; class Echinoidea; order Temnopleuroida; family Temnopleuridae; genus Temnopleurus; species Temnopleurus reevesii. Next base: position 125,147 of record BQKZ01000534.1, on the reverse strand, counting down.
AATACCTGTTCAACATTTATTTGCAAAGAATATTAACTTAAAGGGAAACGAACCCCTGGGATTATAGTGTTCTCATTGAATGAAGGAAAATTAGATTAACAAACTGCGAAAATTTGAGCAAAATCGGACAACCCATTCAAAAGTTATGACTTTTTAAAGTCACAGAGATATTACGATCTCTACCACTCATGGGGATCCGTGCGATCGGCAAATTCGACGGAATCCGTGACGTCATGTCGGACAACTCCTCATTCACTCTGTATACAAATTTTCACATTTTGTCCCTTTTTTTCGGAAAAGTCAACAAAATGCCAATTTTCGGTTGGGGTATAGCATTTCTGTATTGATTCCGCATGTATTTTGAGGAGAACGATGTTGCAACCTTACTCTAAATTTTACATTAATCCATTTTTAAAAATTCAATGTACAAAGTGAATGAGGAGTTGTCCGACATGACGTCACAGATTCCGCAGAATTTGCCAATCGCACGGATCCTCATCATCGATAGGGATCGTCATATCTCAGTGACTTTGAAAATTCATAACTCTTGAACGGGTTGTCCGATTTTGCTCAAATTTTCACAGTTTGTTCATGTGATTTTTCTTCATTTAATGGGAGCACGATAATTCCAAAGGCTGGTTTCCCTTTAAGTGCAAGGAATGTATAAATTGATGTTTTGAAGTAAAGTATAAATCCCATCTATTTCAGCATGTTTGTCTACCTGCATGTAGTGGTCATCTAAATGGTAGACAAACATGCTGCAATAGATGGGGGTTTAAACTTCACTTCAATACATCAACAAGCCTTATATAATCTGTATAGTAATACTCGTCAAAGAGAACAATCTTGTGTTGGTAGATTCAAAACTATTCAAATAATTCTTGCCACAGGATATCAAAAGATGCATAGTCAATCGGTGTTTTTCCACGTTTGGATAAGGCAAGAAATTTTGGAATTGTCACCAGAGGTCACTTGCCTAAGGTATTGAATTATTCTTTGTGCTTCTCGCTGTTCACTGTAGACAGGTCGGTCTGTAATATGCAACTAGAAGGCCCTTTCCTCAATCTAGATATCCATGGAAAGAATCACTTGAAAATTATCCTTCCATTTTAATGTTTTTATATCAAACGTTGTTGCATACAATTTTTGACCAATTTCTACAAGTATGGACTTGCACTAGCCAACCATCATATAACATGTCAGAACAGATATATTTGCAGCTGAAAAATTGTTAGAAACACACTTGGCTTGATAAAGTTGTTTGCCAGTGGTTACTTTTGACAGTGTTTGCATCTAGTTTTCACACTGATTTCCGCTAAAAGAAGTTGACAAAACCAGTTTTAAATATCATTTAATCATACTTCATATATTTTTAATAATTTATTGTCATTATTGTCTCTTTGAATGTGTTCTCAGCACGATAACCCCCCCCCCCCACACACAAAAAAAAGGTTGTTTGGTTGCCTTCCACTGGCCGTATAACTGACCTTCTGCAAGCACATCAACTTCAATTTGCAGTCAACTACATCTTTCTAGCAACTCCCTCATAGATTTAGAAGTCCACGTTTTAATAACTTACCAGTGTTCTCAACACACATTGAAATGTTTTACATTCAACTATTTAAACCATGTGGCTGGAATTGGGTTCTGTGAAACAGGAACAGACAATGTTTGTTCTGTTGTACTGGAGACATCATAATTGTGTTGAGAAAATAAATTTTACACACAAAAGAAGCAGAGTCAAGTTTTATTATATGAATCTCATTTTATTACTTTATTGAAACTGCATATCATATCTATCGCTCATAGGGCCATGACTACACCATAACCACATCAAACTGAATTGGAAAATGGGAAAAGAATTGATAATAATAGTATAGGTTTTCCTGTGCAACTTCAATCAAAATTTCATTAGATTCAACATACAATTATTTAGAAGGAATTAGAATGACCTTTGAGATAAGCCTTTAATTGCCTAAAAAAGTTGATATGATTTTATTTGATTGACATGCGATTTAACATTTTTCTAATTTCATTGTGCAAATATTATTGATTAAATTTAAAAAGCCCAAGCATTTTTTTTTTCAAATTCAAGGTGCTTCAAACACCCTTTTGCTTAGCATGAAATGAAATTACCACTTTGGACTGCTAATTTGAATAAATATTCTAAAATGAATTATTGATAAGAGTAAAGAAATGTAAAACTAAATTAAATGACAGATAATGGAAAATGAACCATTGTACAAATGATTTTACGAAAGTCTGTCAAATCTGAACATCCATTTGTTGATTTGAACACAGCTCTGATGAAATTGGTCAGAAAAAATATATATTAATAATAATGATAATAATAGCAATAATTTTAATATTTTCATGGCGCCTTTCACTGGTGTGTTCAACAACCGAAATATTCAATTTTCTTGAATTCATTCAGGCCTCTCCTTTTTCTGGTCCTTATCAATGTTGTGTATAACTGTGATAATGTTGAATGTATTATCACTATTGTGCACATTATTAAAAATGGAGTTTGTTATCCATATTAGTAGAACATTTATGTGCTACAACCAGAGAGTATATTTAAAACTCTCTGGGTACAGCATACCAAAAGCTGACAGAAATCAGCAATAATGTTAAGATTTGAACAAAGCCATGCTCAAGGTAGTTTCAACCCACCCTCCTTTTGAGGTGAATATTTATCTTGAAGTTGGTATGAATATTTGAAAGCAAGTACAGTCAAACCTCATTGTAAAGGAGGTCCTTGGGACCAGAGAAATTATCTCTTTACATCAAAACCTTGTTATATCTCGGCCAAAATACAATAAAATACAAAGAGATGGGACCAGAAAGACTACCTTGTTATAACAAGATCTTGTTATATCAGTTCTCTTTATAACGAGGTTGGACTGTATTTGCAGAAAACACATTATTATTAGTGATAGATTGTTTGCCAAATGTTCTTTCTTGAAAAAAAAGAAGGGTAAACTTCAAGACACAAGTGCCCAGTTGCTTAACAACGAGACATCTCAAAATCCTTGCTAAAATCTGTAGGCTACTTATGTCACCTGCAAACAAAAGATTGATGTAAGATGGACTCTGAAGGCTCATCAGTACAGTAACTTTACAGGGAGATTGATTTATCAGAGTTTTAAGCAATTTGTCCCAGGCTATTGAGTAGCAGTTTTGCTAAAAGTTAAATCTTTCAGAATGAATACTTATTAAATTAAGTAGAAAATATCTTTATTACCTAATATAATATAAATGGGTTTTTTTTTCGAATTGAAGTCTTCACACATTATAAAAAAAAATATGGATCTTCAGTTTTATCTTTCCTTGTATGTTGGCAGTTTCTGGGTGATTGGGAATGTTGCATCACATATGAATAATGCTTGGAGCAACATTGGTGCAGTATCACTGTGAGGGGGGGGGACAAAAACTTTGGACAAAGACAAAAAGTCCATTGGTCGAAGCAATTACAATAGTTATATGTACTAAAATGATCGTTCCCTCTTGTTCCGTGAAGAAATGATGAACAGGTGTTGCACCTGTTAAGTCAATTAAATGTGAAGCTACAGTACTTTCTTTTGTGTGCTCCTGACACTATTGTGAATGCTTGAGTGAAGTTGGTTACTGTATCCTATTGATTCCCCCCTCACAGTGCTCAGTGCATAATAGTGTCTTTCCATCAGACTCGCTGAGACATAGCTTTTTTTTTTAATTGTGAAACATTTTAGTTCAAATTTAAATTTCATACAGAAGAATTCATTACTATGAAATTACTGAGACAAAGTTTTAAAAACATCGGTGAAACATTCTAGTTCAAATCTAAATTTCATAGAGTAGATTTCATTACTGCTCTAGCATCTGTGTTTTCAATGTTCATTTTCACATTTCAAATAAAAAATAACATATTCAGAAGAAGGGGTATAAATAAGACTGCAAACTCATTAACAACTTCACAATCATTATTTGAATCTTTAAATCAAGATGGTGGCCCAGACAGCATGTATTTCACAAACTCTTTAATTGATTGCGCATTCCAATTCCCTTTCATGGGCAATCACCTGAATTGAAATCCCTGCATTGATCTACATATTTCCTTTTGTTATTTACAGAACCAGCTCTGAAACATGATTTAGAAAGGTGAACAAACTTGACTCTTGTGATGTCACAACATGATCGTAATGTTATACAAATCGGTCTGGGCTAATGATTGTTGTGTCCGTACAGTTGAATACATGGTGTGTTGGTCTATTATCTATGACAGTTTATAGCATGTTGAAAGTAAGTAATTTTTTGTGACTAATAAGTTTGTCAAATACATCCTGTTTGAGCCATCATTGAACCAATACAACTTTTCAATAAACCGATATGTGAAACACAGAAACATGAATATTGTCGGAAAAATGTCGGGCTCAGGCAATGGATGAAGAGGGGGTTTCCCTTGCACCCTCCCAGATAGTTTGTCTGAGCCTTGCATTTCGCCACATAAATTCATCATTCATAAATCAGATACACACTAAAATGGAGTGACACATGTGCATGGAAACTTGTTATTGCTGAAATATATACAACTTGCTTGAACAATAAAATATATTTACATCTTATAGAAGAATCTATCTTTTTATCTAATTGGATGAAAATCTATTAATACTAGTACACACATGTAATTGTAATTGATATAAGTTATTTAATCTCTTTTTAATAGTTCTTCGATGGTCTGAGCAAGATGTCTGATAATGACTCCATAACTGTTACTCGTAATTTTGGTTGAAATTATAGAATTTTTTAGATACGAATGAATCCGTCGTTCGGGAGTTGAATTCGAATCGGCCACTGTACGAGAATGGTGTATTTATACGAGAATGGTTTATTTAATTCATGCAAGGCGGTAGAGAAACAGGTACAAATTGGCTTTTCGTCTGTTGAATTCTTGCAGATATGAGTACAGTATAATTGAATCCAAGAACTGCCAAACTTTGGGAGGAGTTTTTTAATTTTCCGTGATGAGTTTATGACGAGCAGGCAGATCGATGATGGAGGGGGCGGGATCCTCACAAATCAGAGCTGCGAGAAAAATATGTAATTATCGTCTTGCCAACTCTTTTACATCATAACATGTTTCTGAAGTCATCCATCGTTCAATATCATGTGAGTAACCCCATTATAAGTGGTTGAGAGACGAACAAAATAATTCATTGAATATTCTGAAGTCTTCAAAAATTTAGCACAGCGATTCTCAAATGGTTCGTCGATGCAAATGGTAGTCAAGACCGGTGTACCGTATTTAATTTCAAATCGATTCAACTTAATTGTTCGTAAAAAGGATATTCATCTTTTTCACTATTGTAAGCTGGTCGCTAGGATGTTGCGCCCTTCACCTTCGTTATCGTTGTACAGTAATATGGTTTTCATCAAACTCTTGTAAGGGTTTCTTGAAGCATTCGGTGATGTATTATTATTATTATTATTATTATTATTCGGTGATGTATTATTATTATTATTATTATTATTATTCGGTGATGTATTATTATTATTATTATTATTATTATTCGGTGATGTATTATTATTATTATTGTAAAATAGTGTACCGATTGTATGTCTTCATACAGGTTAAGCAAAGCAACAATGGTTTCCAAACTCTCGTAAAGGGTCTCTTGAACATTCTGCAGTAGTTAACCAGTGTTCCGTGAAAGTCTTCATGAAGGTTTCCAAACTCTCGAAAGGGTTTCTTGAACATTCTGCAGTAGTTAACCAGTGTTCTGTGAAAGTCTTCATGAAGGTTTAGAGCAGGAACAAGGGTTTTCAAACTTTTATGAAGGGTTTCTTGAGGCATCGGGCAGTCGTAGAATAGTTTACGGATAAATGTCTTCATAAAGGTTTAGTGCAGCAACGAGGGTTTACAAACTCTCGTTAAAAGTTCCTTGAGGCATCCTGCAGTCTTGAAAGTCTTATAAGAGTTTAGCATAGCAACAAGGGTTTCAAACTCTCATGAAGGTTTTCTTGGGGCATCCGGCACTCGTACAATAGTTTACAGATGAATGTCTTTATAAAGGTTTTTCCAAACTCTTGAGAAAGGTTTCCCGAGGCATTCTGCAGTCTTGAAAGTCTTATAAGAGTTTAGTATAGCAACAAGGGTTTCAAACTCTCATGAAGGTTTTCTTGGGGCAT
>BQKZ01000534.1:73446-83579 GCA_036244855.1 Temnopleurus reevesii | reverse complement strand
CATTATTATTACCCTGGCTTTAGCCCGGCAGCCATTCACGGCGCACTTGGCATTTCAAAGAATAAATATTCCTGCCAGGTACCCATTCACCTCACCTGGGTTGAGTGTAGCACAATGTGGATGAATTAAGTTAAGAAAGACTTAAAGATCAATCTTAAGAATGACGGGTACATCAGTTCTTATGCTATCGTAAAATACCAGTCTTTCTCAAAGTCTTTCTTAAACTTGGTGTATTGAAACCACGCCATGGTTTTGTAATGTTTCTGATCCGTGGCTTTTATTTCATTTATCAAGAAACTCACCCACATTGTTCTGCACTAAACCCAGGTGAGATAAATGAATATCAGGCAGCATCTGTATTCTCGAAATTTGCCAAGTGCACTGGTATAATTCGGGCTAAAGCAAGTGTAATAATAACACAAAAAGCGCCTTGAGCACTCCACAGAGAGGACACACATATACTCTATATATTGATTACAATTAAGCGCTTCCCTTTAATGAAGATAATATTCACCTTGGGTAGAACAACTCCGCTAGATCTTAATTAGCATTCACCACGTTGTTACTCGATTCCACAAGAGAATCGCGGTGAAAATCCCACCAGTGGCGTTAGATTAATTTATCAAGAAATTCCTCCGCATTGTTCTACGCTAAATCCAATTGAGGTGAATAAATGTCAGGCACGAAAAGGGTTAAAGCAAGTGTAATAATAAAAAACAACAAGCGCATTGAACACTCCGCAGAAAGGACAGGTATGCTCTATCTATCATTCATTGATACAATCAAGCTCTTCGCTTTAATGAGTAGATTATCTGCGTAAAGGCCGACTCACACCTTTGCGTTTTCAGCCTGCGTCGGACCAGCGTATTTGGAAATAAAAAACACCCCCTTGACGCACAGCATACGCGGATCAGACGGGGACTGACGTTCGGCTTGCGCTAAACGACCGTACGCCGAGCGTCACTTCAATGTATGACCTGCGTCTTTGTGTGTCAATGGGGCGTTTTTTAATTTTCAAAAGCGACTTACACCTTTGCGTTTTTAGCCTGCGTCGACCCAGTGTTTTTTTTTTAAATAGAAACGATCCCGGACGCAGTCCATACGGAGGACTGACGCTCATCGTACGCTCGTTGAGCACAAGCCGAACGTCAGTCTACCGTCTAATCCACATACGCAGTGCGTCCAGGGAGTGTTTTTAATTTCAAAATACGCTGGGCCGACGCATACTAAAAACGCAAAGATGTGAATCAACCTTAATGAAGATATCCACCTTCAGTAGATTAGCTCCGGTAGATCTTAATTAGCATTCACCACGTTGTTGTTCTGTGGCGAGAGCAAGCCGATGATGCGTTACAAGATCAGACACGGTTCGCGACACAAATTGAAGAGGACTGAATTACAAGTGGATGGTAATTGGAAGTGACCTCAGCAAGCTGTCGGAACGCTACGGAAGTGGCGGGGTGCTGGGGTATTCCTCCCGAAGCTTACCGGAGATCTCCGAATTAATCAAAGGTGACCTCGGCTAGATATCGGAACGCCACGGAAGTGATAGGGTGCTGGGGTATTCCTCCCGAAGCTTACCGAAAATCTCCGACTTAAATGGGCGGCTATCTCTGCGAACTAACAGAACGACAAAAAAGTAGAGGGGTGCTGGGGTATCCCTCCCGAAGTTTACCGAAGATATCTGAATTAATTAAAAGTGACCTCGGTAAGCTATCGGAACGACAAGGAAGTGACGGGTTACTGGGGTATCCCTCCCGAAGTTTCCCGAAGATCTCCGAATTAATCAAAGGTGACCTTGGCTAGATATCGGAACGCCACGGAAGTGATGGGGTGCTGGGGTATTCCTCCCGAAGCTTACCGAAAATTTCCGAATGAAATGGGAGGCTATCTCTGCGAACTAACAGAACGACAAAAAAGGAGAGGGGTGCTGGGGTATCCCTCCCGAACTTTACCGAAGATATCTGAAATATAATCAGATGGTAATTAAAAGCGTCCTCGTCAAGCTATGGGAACGACAAAGTGGCAAAGTGCAGGAGTATTATTCCCGAAATTTACCGAAAACCTCAGAATCATAACTAAATAGTGTTTAAAAGTGACACCAGCAAGCTATGGAAACGACAAGAAAGTGTTGTGACCTCGGCAACCTATCGGAAAGATCTTAAAGGGAGTGAGTGGTAGTGTGCTGGGCTATCCCTCTCGAAGATTAAAGGCAGAGAGCTCACGACACCTTGACTTACCCCACCGAGCCCAAAAGGTCTGACCCTGAAATATACTTAGGCGAGGTCAGCGATTAAGAATCTGCTTGTTAAGTTCGAAAAAATATGACGGGAGTGCCCCCTAGGCCCCCTTGAAAAAAGGGACCAATACGGTTTTTCACCCCTCCGCGCCCATGGAAAATTTCTAGTGGAGGTAAAAGAAGGCAACGCCTATATCATTAAAAAAGGGTTGAAGCTGACGGAAAACGGGGGCTGATAGCCCTTAAAGTTAAAAAGTCGCGAAAAAATACAATCTTTTGAGCCCGAGGGCCCAAATTTGCAGAAAGTGCTTAATGGGGGTCCATTAACAAGCTATGACAGATAACAGCCAAAAATGCATACAGTTTGGTTGACGCCTCTTTAGAATGGGCCACTTTGGCCTTGAAATTCAACAATTTTGATATTATATATATGAACATTTGGCGCAAGAGAGCTCTGCATGAGTACGTTTCATGATAATAAACTGGTACTCCAACATTTATGGAAAGAGTGTAAGAAGAACTTCAAAATTTCCGCGGTCCCTGCTTAAAATTGTAAAGATGTACCTTTTTTCCGAATTGAACCCGTTACATCGATCGTAGGACCCAGTACACATCCGAGGAGTGACAGTATTGAGAGATATCGTAGAGGGAGGAAATTGAAGGACATTAGAGTGGAGTTCGTTAACTTCAACCCGACGAGCGAGCACGTTCCTCTCTTTCTCCTTCTCTCATCTCTACTTTTATTTTTTTTTAATATTCAATCTATGGGGGTGTTGTTCAAAATCAACTGCAAATTAACTGCAACTTTGCCAATTGTAACGCGTATTCTCATTCGCGCACGGTATGCGCATTTAACAAGACATGCATGAAACATTGATTCTGATTGGCGCGTTCCTATCATCTGCAACTTGCGATCAATTGCAACTTTTTAACAACACCCCATGTGAGACTATGGTAAAGATCTACGGTAGATGTGAAACTATAATTTGAAATAAAACGCAATAATGTTGAGCCAAGATATTTTGGCAAAGAATGATCTTTTTATCGAGGTTTTGGAGGATAACCGCACATTACCGTGAATGGCAGCACAAGAAGAAAGATGGCAATGGTTATCTAAAGAAGATATTAAACAAGTGATCAAAATCTTAATTACAAATGTCTCATACCCAAGAGTCTCTGATTCTGGAAGTGATATTTGAAAAATTTTGTTAAAAATATGATCGAATCCAGGGGCCCAGTAAGCCCAATCCCCCCTCCTTTCTCACACCCCTAGCTCCAAATGCTGTGGCTGCCGATTTTCATTTTACCCGATCAGGCATTTTATTGAGTTACAGACTTTTGGGGTGTTCTTTTGTTTGTTTGTTTCTTGTTCCTCCCCTTTTGTTACCCGATAAATAACCGTGATTGTCGAAAAAAACTGAAATTGTCATCAGTATGCATTCAATAATTCATAAGGTCCAATTATGACAATGATAAAAGGTAATCATGGTTTATTATAATTTTTTTACATCATCTTGGTGTCAAATCTGCTTCACGTATACTTTTATTTTGAAGCCATATGTATATAGATTTATTTTGAACGATGATTTTATTTTAAAAAATAGTCTAGTTTATAGTTCTCTCATTACCTGTTAATTGTTGTCAACACTTCACTGTTGATTCTAACTTGTCATCTAACAAACTGAATTTTCATGAAACCCCTTTATTCCTTCCCGTTTTGGCCGCTCTCCGCCTCGGTAGACATGCAAGATGAAAAGTAGTTGCACCGGTGTGTGAAGTTAGAACGGAGATGCCATTAATCTAATTTACAACCAACCTCGTACAAAAGCGTACACCATGACGCTGCGACTGTGCTATTACTCATTTGCTCAATTAATGTACGAGAGAAATACAGGATAGCCCGCAAAGAATGGAATTCGAGATCCTTTTTAGTCGTCTTACTGTAAACAAAAATCATGGAATATCAATGAAAACTGTCGTATTAATGCATTTCCAACGATTAATTCACACAAGTACCTCAGTGTATAGTTAGCTAGACTCGTGTTTGGACGCTACAAGCTTAGTTCTAGAAATTTTACTATCAAAAGGTAACGACAAAGTTTCAAACAGATGACATGAAATCAAGCACTCTGCCAATTCAAAAGGTAAATACAATGTATTTGTATACCACATTTCCAAATATAGCTGTCAGAGTAATATCTTAAGATTAATAAGAGCCAATTGTAAATTTTTTGCATTTAAAATCAAACATTATTTTGTTCGTACACGTGGACACATGACACAAAGGTTTATGACTTCAATTGATGTAATTTTAGGAATCAAATTCACACAACACTCACATATATATTTAAGAATGACGATGATGATGGCGGTGGTTGTGGTGGGGTGTTGATGGTGGTAGTGGTGGTAGTGGTGGTGATGATGATGATGATGATGATGATGATGATGACAAAGAGGATGGTGGTGGTGGTGCTGGTAGTGGTGGTGATGATGATGATGATGGTGGTGGTGGTGGTGGTAGTAGTGGTGATGGTGATGATGATGGTGATGATGATTATGCTATAGTGGTGGCGATGATGGTGGTGGTGATGATGATGGTAAAGATGATGATGAAGCTAGTGATGATGATAGTGGTGGTGGTTGTGATGATGATGATGAGGATAATAATGAGGAAAGTGATAATAATGATGATGGTTGAGGTGTTGGTGCATGGTGTTGTTGATGATGATGATGATGATGATGGTGATAATTATGGTGGTGACGGTGGTGGTGATCATGAGGGTGCAATTTTGTTGTAGTTGCACGCTTTATATACGCCATAAAAATGCTGTTAGATGAAATTCTTCTGGTATGTTCCATTTGACATGATGCATCCTGTATAGAGCTCATTCAAAGGAGGATAAAGGATGAAACATTAGAGGCGTGGTCTGATCCCTATACATGCTGCTAAAGCCAGTTTCAGGGTTGAGTTGATTAATACCGCCAGGTGGATCTATTTATAGGGGTTGTTTCCCTACGGTATGTTTCTTTTCCTCTCTTTTAGCAAATGTACCGTTTTGTGAACCATGGCGCCCGATATCACCATTTTCAGATGCTCTCTTCTTTCCAGATGCCGCTGGAAAATGTGTTTGTTTTATTTCTTAATTAGCATTTAAAATTTTATACACATATTTAATCAAGATTCTTTATCAATCTTAAAGTTGTTATGGTGTTGATATATGATAAGATCCTCTAGTTGTGCACATCAAAACAGTATTATGTGGATGCTTTTTGTGTGTGTTTCCACAACAATACGGTATGTTCAAGTACTACACTGTTTTTGTATTTACATTTTGTTTTTGAGAGGCTTAACCATCACAAATTTGACGATACCTAGGTTTTGGTGAAGAGACATTGTAAGATCATAGCCCCCTCAATGTGTTCACTTCATATTTTCTACCTATTTATGTGGCTTGATAATATTCCTGCATGTTATCGGTATTAGTATATTTAATCATCCATGCAGCTGTTATCCTTACAATGTATTTTATGTTGATGCGCATTAATTTATGGAATAATCCTAAATACCAAACTGAAACAATGGTGTATATGCTTGCTACGACTAGTGCAAACACTGAAAAATATTAGAAATCTCGCGACAAATTATGCGCAAGTAAAAGGTTATCGTCATTGGCAATAAAATACTCAACAAATAAGTGGAATATAAATCTGATATGTTGTTGTGTATTGTGTGTATGTTCAAGTAAATTGTAGATGTAATGTAATGAAGTAAACAATTATTTTTTGTTTCTTCAACAACAAAATATGGGACATTCTTTCGTATTGCAAAAATAATGTTGATTCCAACCACTGTAAATATGCATATCAGATCATTCCAAAACATTTCAATGGCTCCCTTATTTCCCTCATCTGATCGTTACAATGACTTATTAGGAACAATTATTTTTCGCTATAAAGATTGTTCAGCATCCATCTGATTATTTAATCCTTTAATCCTTGTTTTCGCAATGTAAAAGGATTAATATACCTGTCAAGATACATGTAATCAGAGATTCGAATTAAAACGGCAATTACAAAAAAAAAATAACGAAGAAATAAACCCTCCTTTTTAACAATAACACATTACAATATATTGTGTGCTTCTGAAACAATTTACTAAAATTTATTCAAGGGATTTTTTTTCCTGTTGAAAGCTCACAGGAAGTAGAATCACTTGGGCTTCTCAAAGATTAAATCTCTTCTCGGAACATTAGGCAATTCCCTCGCACCTACGATTGAACCCATCATCATATTGACACAACCAGGAGGGTTATAGGGCTGCCCCCCCCCCCTCCTCCTTCGCCTGAACCTTCAAACTGCCGAGGCAATAGTATCTTCCACTAAATAGCTTATATCACACGATGTTTCCATAAAATCAATCCGAATGCTAATTCAATGCTCCTTCATAATGCTATTCAAATCTGAACCGGCTTGTGATTATTGTGTCCGCGCAGTTCAATTCACGGCGCGGCGTACGGATCTTTTGTACATGACCGACTTTATTTTACGGAAATTGTTTACATCGTGGTTTATACAGGGGAAGTTTGCTACTTGGTGGAGTTTGGTACAGTGGTCGGTTATTGTTCACACACAAAATAAAGCAACTAAATTTAAAATCTGACTTTTTGAAATTCCATTTAAGGAGTCTGTCGCTGTAGCAGCGCACCAGCAACCTATGTGTTCTTAAAGCAATCCCATTAAAAAAAAAGAAGCAAATATCTTACACATAGCCTAGATTTGTTACTAATGTATTTTTGTTTTTATATCCGGATTCTACTATGTATTTTGCTATGTATAAACACTAAGATAAAAGGGTGCAACTTTGCACATTTAAAGGTGCACAATAATACACCCTCTATGAAAAAGAGCAATATTGCATTCAAAAGGGTGCTCCAAGTATTGTTATAAGATGTAATTTTGCACCTTTTCTCCAACAGTGTAGAAAAAGGGTTCGTCATTGTACAAACAGATTGTATGTTATGTGAGTCACATAGGGCCATGGGCACCTCCTCTAGAATAAAAACAAAAGAGAGCATAATATTTTTTTACATTATAGGGAGACGTTACGATGTGCAAGGGGAAAAGATGCATATGTCATCAAGAGCCTGCTGTATAATGCTCATCACATTCGTATACATACTGCACACCACACCCACCCCTATTACAAATAAAATGCCCCTCATTACAACCCGGTAACGCTCCCGTTCAGAGCATGTCAGGTAGAAACTAAACGCTTTCAGGAAAGAGGGTGCGTGTTACAACAAACCACTGCGAGTAGAAGGGAAAGTGAATTTGGACAAAGTAATCAACTTCCATTCAAGCATTCACAATAGCTAGATGCATCCAAGAGAATTATCCTTCCTTCGCATTCTGCGGAGAAATGTCGAAACATGTGTCGCACCTGTTCAGTGAATGAGCAGGGAAGTTACTTTATTTTGTATTTATGAAGCTATTGTGAAGGCTTGAATGAAATTGTATACTTTGTCCAATTCCATTTTTCCTTCTTCTCACAGTGGTGTCAAGTAGAATATGGTTATATATGGTCAGGGGCATCTCCTCTAGAATAAAAACAAAAGAACATAACATTTCATACATTGCAAGGGGAAATAGACACATTATGACATCAAGAGCCTGCTGTATACTGCTGATCACATTCGTACACATACTGCACAACACAGCCACCCCTATTATAAATAAAATGCCCCTCATTACGACCCGGTAACGCTCCCGTTCAGAGCATGTCAAGTAGAAACAGGGCGCTTTCAGGAAAGAGGGTACGTGTTACAACAAACCACTGCGAGTAGAAGGGAAAGTGAATTTGGACAAAGCAATCAATTTTCATTCAAGCATTCACAATATCTAGATGCATCCAAGAGAATTTTCCTCCCTTCGCATTCTGTGGAGAAATGTTAATTGAAACAGGTGTCGCATCTGTTCAGCGAATTAGCAAAGACTGTACTATGTTTTTGTTAATGAAGTTAGTGTAAAGGCACGAATGAAGTTGTTTAATTTGTCCAATTCATTTAGCCTTCTGGTCACAGGGATGTCAAGTTGAGACAGGGTGCTATGAAGAGAGAGAGTGCGCGTTACGTTACAACCAATACAGGTGGAAATTGCTCGAACCCGCCTAAATACACTTGGCATTAAAGGTATTACGCATTACTTTTGGGAGAGATGGCGCTTCAGTAAATTCCTCGTGAGTTGCAGTAAAACAAAATATATGTATGTTCATAGTTTGCTTGAATGAAATTGACCCCAATGTAGCATATTTTAGAATGATAATGAATAACATCGTGCATCAGTTTTATTCGCCAGCCCATTGTCTTGTGGTGCGGAAATGTTGCTCGCCCATCGCAGAACTGAATCAGCGGTGTCCTTGGGGTGACCTTGAAACAATCGGTTGTGATATCCAAACTAAAATATGCCAGAATACATGACAGATTAATCTACCAATTTCCTTCATATTTACTTTCATGCGTTTAAAATACAATTGTGAATACATCAGCTCGTTTCACATTAATTCCTTCATCCTGACGATTACATATTTATACCTGTAATGTTTCTTTCATTTGAAAAAAAAAATAAGCAGGCTACATCAATTAATCAACACTCTGCACATGTGGAGTCAGAAAGTGAGAGTTATATAGGGGAGAGAAAGAGAGAGAGAGAGAGTGAAAGATAGAGAGGGAGGGACGGAGAGCGAGGGAGATAGGGGAGAGAGGGGGAGAGAGGAGTGGAGGAAGGGGGGGGGAATTCACGAGAATAATAAATAGACATGCTCCCATGCAATCTTCCGCGTGGAATAATGTTGTAAATCGAGTTACTTCCATACAACTGCAGACTCAAATCTTCTCTCATATCTATGGAATGAAATCCGATATATTCTGCAAATTATATCGGCAAGAGGTCGCGTTATTATATCAGGAAAGCTAGCTAACAAGATTGCAGTCGATAAAATCCGGTGGATGATATCTTCTGCAAACAATATCAAGATGCGAGTCAGTCACGCGTGCTTTGATGTAATGCAATCAAGTTAGGAAATGCAACGTTTGATATTATGATGACCATGATGATGGTATACAATCAGCTTAACATAGTGGATGGTTGACACATCTAGCCACCTTTCACTCTATTTGATTAATTAGCCAACACAAGGAGATGTGACATTCTATTCTGGCTAATCTTATTTTAAAGCGTACAACAAATATCCATGCTACTTTGGAGATCTAAGTCTTCCTGATGTCTTAAAGGGGAACCAGCCTTTGGAATTATCGGGCTCTCATTGAACGAAGAAAAATCAGAAGAACAAACTGTGAAAATTTGAGCAAAATCGAACAACCCGTTCAAAAGTTATGAATTTTCATATTCACTGATATATGACGATCCCTATCGCTCGTGGGGATCCGTGCGATCGGCGAATTCAAAGGAATCTGTGACGTCATGTCGGACAACTTCTCATTCACTTTGTACATCTAATTTTTAAAAATGGATTAATGTAAAATTTAGAGTAAGGTTGCAGTATCATTCTTCTCAAAATGCATGCAGAATCGATACAGAAATGCTACACCCTAATCGAAAATTGGCATTTTGTTGACTTTTCCGAAAAAAGGAGAAAATGTGAAAATTTGTATACAGAGTGAATGAGAAGTTGTCCAACATGACGTCACGGATTCCGTCGAATTTGCCGATCGCACGGATCCCCATGAGCGGTAGGGATCGTCCTATCTCTGTGACTTTGAAAATTCATAACTTTTGAACGGGTTGTCCAATTTTGCTCAAATTTTCACAGGTTGTTCATCTGATTATTCTTCATTCAATGAGAGCATGATAATCCCAGGGGTTGGTTTCCCTTTAA
>BQKZ01000534.1:60887-73281 GCA_036244855.1 Temnopleurus reevesii | reverse complement strand
CCCTTTAAGGCTCAGAGAGGAAATTGCATTTAAAGCAACGCATGCTCGGCATAATATTCTATTAATTTGATGGCGTCTTTGCACCAACATTCGCATGAAGCATGTTTGACTAACGTTTGTATGTCCTTAAGCTTACTGTAGACCGAATGTTCTCAGTGTTAGACTTACATGCGTTTTGTGTACTCGTGACAATCGTGAGTGAAAATGATTCCATTTATTGTGGTACATGCTGTCGTTATCATTATCTTTTTATTTTTTCTTTTTTTTTTTTGGGGGGGGGGGGGGGGGGGATCTTTTGAAAATTGCGACATGTTCTTTGCATCAGTGTTGATGTATTCATATCTACCTTGGATAGCTGGCTACCAATGTACCGCATGGCCGTCGACAGGCAGGGTGCGAAGAATGTGAAAGCAACCCTTTCATAATCTAAACCTTAAGAGTAAAAAAGGTAGAAATGGTGCCGAACTGTAAGTGTCATTGAACATGTTGAAGAACACTCCTCTGAAAACAAAAGCTGCATGGTGACGGCCCTGTTATAGAGACCTGCTTGTTGCAAAAAAAATAATCCCAAGGCAGCAGGTAGTTTGTGTTGAGTTTTTTTTTTTTTTTTATTTCTCATCTGATTTTTATACTCTGTGTTATGCAAGGGATTTTGGTATATAATTCAATGATTTTCATATTTGGATCATCCTGTATCGTTCAACATACCCACATACGTACACACACACACACACATACACACACAATATATATATAAACACACAAACGCAAATGCATGTACATATCCCCACAGGAGCGACCACCGCGTGTACTCATCCATTAACAAACACACACACACACACCGACATACCGACATACACACACACCCACCAACCCACACTCACTCACTCACTCACTCACCAATTAACACTTCACTCACTACATAGAATTATAGCACATTCACTACCACATGCATTCATACACTTTCCGCACCATACAGACGTTTCTATATCGCCTACTAGCTGCAAATATTATAGACATATTTCGGCACCGACGAATACAATATTCGCGTAATTAATCTTTCCTCTCACGTTCACTCCAGCGTTTCATTTTAATTACGGGGAGCTATTCCTGTGCACCTCTGAAACAATTCCGGCCCGAGGATGATTGCCCGCTAGAAATAATAAACCACCAATAAACGACGAACGTTAATAACGAAGCGACGACAGGAATAGATGTCCTACGTGTGTCGTGGAAGCCACTCGCAAATCTTTCGTGTAATCTAACGCCGTTTTGATGGCCTCTCGCTTGGTTATATGAGGGTTATTTTAAGAGGTGTGATATGCGCATTGCTTTCATTTGTAAGTCTGTAAATCATGACGTTAATATATCGATGCTAATTGTAGAAACTAAATGAGGAGGACGAGTGAAGAATAATGTAACCAGCTCGGGTAACTGAAAGAAGAAGGAAAATGTGCTTAAAGGAATTCTTTTATAATGCCAATTCACCGCAGAACGGTTTCGAATGTGTGCGACCTTTGTAATACTAATATATTTATAATCGAGAATATCTGAAAGTATGAAATAATTATGTATATACTATCCAAAAAAGTTTTTTAAAAATGCATCGGCGCTCAGGAAACAGATGGCTTGGATGGTTATCTGCGCGTCTAACGTTGCTGTATAGATTTAAATGGCCTGCCGGTCACTGATGAAATGTCAATGTTCAATTGCTTGTATATGGAGACATATTCGGGACCAACAAACTCATAAAATTCAGGTTATTCCCTTTTGGGCCAAAAGTTTTAGAACATGATATAAACTATCTCCGCAAAATAAAGTATATAGGTCATGGGCAATAGAGCCGTACGCCGTGTATTGAACTATGCGGACACATCAATAACAAACCGGTTCCGAATTGAATAGCAATACAAAGGAGCATTGAATTGGCGTTTGACTTAATTTTCAGAAATAAATTGTATCGTGTTTAAGTTTAATGAACATAGCACCGGCTGTATTAGCTAAATTTCAATTCGATTGTTGGGAATTAGCAATGTTAGTCATTGCTTTTAAGAAAATATGGAGAATGAAAAAAGCACGTTGAGAATAAATATTGGAATGGAGGGATGAAGAGCATGAGAAGTACAAGAACGTTTATCATTTGCAAAACAGATGTTTAGTTCTCGTCCTAACTTTGAAAATTGAAACAAAATCTGCATGCTGGTCGATTCTAAGCACTAGTGTCTCCTTTATCACAATGATGACTAATGTTATGCCAAAATTAGAAGGAGCTGTCATGAAACCTGTTGCAACGACAAATAATTCATTGTCAGTGCCGAATAGTCCAATGAAATCCGTAATTCTGACTGAATGAAAAGCACTGTCTGACTGCATGTTGCTAATGCCCCCAATCACATAGAAGCCCCGACTTAACGCGATTCAACACGACTCTTTGTTTTGAGGCAGTCAACTGTGAACTCAAGAAAGAGTCGGGTTTGATCTAGTTGCTTCCGGGTTTCCATGTGACTGGGCCTATAGTAATTGTCAGAAAAAACAGGTTTTGTGCAACCATGATCGGCTGAGGAAGTGAAGTGAGAACGGTCGGGATTTTTTTTTTTTTTTTAATTTTTTTTTATATAAACGAAGCTGATGACGAAATTGGTTTGAATAATACTTAGTCATTTTCCACTGACACCTGCAATTATTAAGCTCATGACACACTGAATGAAATCACTCGTCGTGGTCTAGTGATTAGGGATCTAAGGCCCCGGTCACATAGGACCTCGGAAGCAACACGACTCTTTGTTAATTCACAGTTAACTGCATCCGAACAAAGAGTCGTGTTGAACTGTGTTGCTTCCGGGGCCCTATGTGACCAGGGCTGAATCAGAGGACCGTGGGTTCGAATTCATCCACTATTTGACATCTTGCAGCTGCACTCAACCAGATCAAAATGGATATATGCCTACCCGTTTCGATTTGATTCCGATAGCTTGCCTGGCAGGTATGTAGCCAGCTAGGTTTACAATTGTGTACGTGGTAAATGATGATAATACATTTTAGTTTGTGTATGCACTTTTTCGTGAAATAGGCCCCTACCATAACAACATTCCCTCTTTTTAAATCGCATATATGGGAAGCTTTCATTTATCGATAACTACTAACAATCTTTCATTAAAAAAGCAAAATTATCCCGGCGTCGCGCATGGTCCTGTGTCGACAAGCCTCAACAAATTTTGCCAATCCTCCGAAGGATTTTGATTTCACTAGCTTTAAAAATTGACTACGTCGATTTTTAACTAACCTTTTCACACTCATCTCTGAGTATTCTAGCCGAGTCTTCATCCAAGTCGTCTGGTGATCTAACAAGATCGTAGAGCGACGCTCTCGATCGCTGATCGTCATCCATTTCATCGTCGGGATGGAGATGATGATGATGATGAGAGGAATGGTGATGATGATGGGGAATATTGTTTGAAGGCTGATGAAGGTGGGACGGCTGGGTTTCGACGTCTAGCTGCTCACCCGATGACGACAGCGGAGGGGTGCTGGAGCGGCGGCCGCCTGCGCTGGCCAGCCGCCGCGAAGGTGTGCCGTTGTTCATACACCCTCTCTGATCAGCGACAACGCGGGGAATTCCACGAAACGACCGGTGACAAATCTAATTCGTGTTCTCGTGAAATCGATATTTACACTGCGATCGATTTGGACACGGTGTTAGTAGGTTGTTGAACATGCTATCACAATATCTCCGTATTTTGTTTCCTCTGATTATTGTAATCCATAGCATCAGAGCTTGTACCTGTAAAATGAAGGAGAAAAGGAAATCTGTTGGAGTCAAAGAGGCTGGTGCATTCAACGTGTTTTCTTTTACTCGGTTGTTACAATGCCTTTTTTTAAGCAGTTTATATCAGAGCGCTCAATTGAACACAACAATTGGACAATAATTAATCCGTTCTGTAGGCGGACCCAAAAGTTGAAAGTGTCGCCCCCCCCCCCCCCCCTCCTCTTGGAGGCACAGATAGGGCTGAGACCCATTCAGTTTTCTCCTATTAATGAAGCGCTTCGGGGTATATTACTATGCATCGTCAATGGAAATCATTGTCCCGCACCTCCCATTGATAAGTCATGTATTCGCCCATGCGGTCACATAATAAAAGCACTGCTTTAAGCTTCAGTCACATAGAAACCCCGATTGAACACGATTCAACACGACTCCTTCTTTATTCGGGGGAAGATAACTGTTAGCTGAACAAAGAGTCGTGTTTAATCGTGTTCAATCGGGACTTCCGGACTGAGGCTAAATAAAACTTAGGTATTCAATATAACGACATCACAACAACGAGCAATATTGTTTTCCACGGTTTTCGTGTTCGCGAATTCACTCTCAAACTTTCTCCAATATTTTGGGTCAATTCATGCACGCATAAATATGTTGAATGCATTTCAGTCAAAATCGTGTGGTCGAAAGTTCATTTTAGAGAAAGTTAAAGCTTAACTGGGAAACATTATATCTTCTAATAATTGAACACATTTTGGTGTATACGGATTCATACAAATAAAGACAAAATTAAAAAGAATAAAAAATGAAATCACGCATGTTTTATGTTTTTCCCCTTCTTCTCCGCTTTTATCATCACACGATATACAGTGGTGCAAGAATATGTCTATAAATTCAAGGAAATAGTGTCGTCAAACTGTTTGGCGTTCAATAAGAAAGGAACAGAGCAATGTCGTATATACGATTGCCGCCCAGCGGCTGCCAGCTAGGTCCGCGATCTAAATAAAATGGGCAAAAAGAATTTCGGCCACAATTGACTAAAATTTTGGTTTGATTTTATCAAAACATTCAGCATTATCATTTATAAACTATTTCCGCAAAATAAAGTGGGCCATGGACAATAGAGCCGCACGCTGTGTATTGATCTGTGCGGACACAACGATATGAAGCCGGCTCCGATTTCAATAGCATTACAACAGAACATTGAATTGGCATTCGACTTAATTTTTGTCGGAAATAGCTTATATCGTGTTAGTGGTTATGTACCACGAGACGTTAAACGGTTACTATTATGGAAATACAAGTTGATCTGTATTGATGTATTATACCGTTATCAATACCCTTTTCAGTGAAAGAGCTAGTGTTTCATATATTTTATAATATTTTTTTTTCATTTTTATGTTGGCTTAGTAGGGAACGCCCATAAAAATTTCTTTCAAATGTCAATCATGTTGTGACATCACATGAGTCAAGTTTGTTCACCTTGCTAGATTATGTTTCAGAGCTGGTTCTGTAAATAACAAAAGGAAATATGTGCATCAATGCAGGGATTTCAATTCAGGTGATTGCGCATTCCAATTCCCTTTCATTGATCCACACATTTCCTTTTGTAATACAGAACCAGCTCTGAAACATGATGTAGCAAGGTGAACAAACTTGACTCTTGTGATGTCACAACAGGATTGACATTTGAAAGAAATTTTTAGGGGCGTTCCCTACTAAGCCAACATAAAAATGAAAAAAAAATATTATAAAATATATGAAACACATTTGGGCCCTCTTTCACTGAAAAGGGTATTGATAATGATATAATACATCAATACAGATCAACTTGTATTTTCATAATAGTGGACCTTTAAAATCACCATACGCTATCCATCTCTACCCTCGCCCTGGTTCTCACGGTGCGATGGAGGTAAAGTAGGAACAATAGAGGAGTTAGTCACCTAGCTACCAATCTTGATCACAATGTCTAATTTTCATAATTACATCTCGTAGCCTCAAGCTCAAGAACACCCTGTGAATTGTGTTCATGGTTGTATGCTCGTCTCTATATCTCGCTGATTAACTAACGGTACAGTGCATTGAATGGAAAGTGAATTAGATGAATTTCTTTCGATGCACAACACAAAGACCGGGGCTTCGTGACATAAAGCTTTAAAATTGATCGTACGATTAATATCAAGCGCAAGTCTATGGGAATTCACGTACTAAAGTTTGCAATTGATCGCAAAATTGACCGTACTCTTTTATGTTGCAGGTCCCGCCCATAGTGCAGAAGCCGGTGTTGTATTTGAACGATGTGACTGATCTAGCCCGCTTCCTTGGTTCATGATGAATTCTTTCTACATAATTTAGCCGGTAAAACCAGGGTTGTGTTTCATGAAGATGCTCGGAGATCGACAAATGCCTGCTGGTGAGAATTTTCTGCACTTCCTGATCCCTATGGCATTGAATTAGCGCCTAAGAAAGGGCCATCAATCGTGCGCAGAGTCATGAGTACCTCTTGTATATCATGTAGGCCCGTTCAAATATAAGCGACAAAAGGCTGCGACATTGTTACTGCGTTTTGTCGCAGCGTTGTGTCGCACTTGTGTGACACAACGCTACGCTGTGTCGCTCTTGTGTGAAGGCCTTTATGAAACAATCACCTGTACTTATTCAATAAGGCTGTCCGTAAAGGCTCACACGCCTCTACCATGTCTACGAAAGACTTATGATTATTTTTCAGGAAAACTAGGCAACGATGAGGTTTGAGTGCAATAAATTGTAACCAGTCTTGCTTAGAGTCCTGCGTGTGGCTTTATTATACACTACACAGATATTTTTTAAATGAGGTGATAAAGCAAACTTTTCGTTCAAATGATATCCGCTATAGAGACTGCCGAACGACTGGTGGCCAAGGGGCTGCAGCTTCCGAAAGTTCCAAGGTGTCTGATCTGGGAGAAAGATCACCTTGTGTGAAATAAAATGTGATGATTACGCTGGATTGTCATATGCCACAGACCCCGCCATGTTAAGCAATTGACAACGGGAACCGGGTAACTGCTGCACAAATTATATAAGAAATAAAGAATTCGGTATGAATTAGGTTTGATTGGGGCACTTTAGACATTGAGGCCACACTGGTATCATGTTAACATTATAAAAGGTCGGGTATGTTCACACTGTGAAATCGATTTTTATAGTGTAAATGAGGACGTTTTCAGTGTGGAACGGGGGTGCTAGGGGTTTTTTATTTAAGCCCCACACTTTTTTAGTTTATATACGTGCAAGAATCTTAGAGAGAGAGAGAGTAAAAAAGAGTAAAACATAATACCCCCTCCCTACACCATCACCAGCATCACCACCACCACCACCACTTAAGCCTCCACACTTTTCAACACGTTCCGCAGTCGCTGGTGTGTTATTTCTAGCAGGTTGCACACACATTGAACGTTTCCTTAAATTTTTTATAAAAGATCAATAAAATATTGTTCTCATCATGAAACAATATTTGCATCAATAATGCAAAAATGCATGATATAATTCAGCTGAATTTGATCAATATTACTCGACATATAAGAACTAAGAAGTTGGGTTTCTACTCGACATAATCACATTGGTATATGTGGATAAATAACACGATATAAATTATTTCCGAAAAGTTAAGTTGGTCACAGACAATAGAGCCGTACGCCGTTTATTGAACTGTGCGGACACAACAATCGCAAGCCGGTTCCGATTTGAATAGCATTATAAAGGACCAATGAATTTGCGTTCGACTTAATTTTTCAAAAATAGTTTACATCGTGTTAAATGCATTTTCATCCCTTTCCAAATGGAAAAATGTAGGTGATGCTAGCTTTTTTGTTTTCTCATCGGTTGTTATTTCTA
Organism: Temnopleurus reevesii; assembly: GCA_036244855.1. NCBI lineage: Eukaryota > Metazoa > Echinodermata > Echinoidea > Temnopleuroida > Temnopleuridae > Temnopleurus > Temnopleurus reevesii. The sequence continues at coordinate 65,645 of BQKZ01000534.1, read as the reverse complement.
CTGATAATTGTTCTAATGGTTATTGCTATGTATAGGACATAAGCCTTACAATGATTCTCTATCTCTATGGAATAATATATAATTTGGATGGCGCAAAATCCACTTTTTCAACAACAAAAATGCTTAAGGCACAACTATGATGTGAAGAATTATTTCCCCATTTTTTTTTCAAATCTAAACAAAATAAAATTCAGTATCATAATTGCACAATTAAGTATTGTGCGCTAAATAAATGGGATTTGGTAATGCCCCGGTCACATAGGACCCCGGAAGCAACACGATTCACCCCGACTCTTTGTTAATTCAAAGTTAACTGCCTCAGAACAACGAGTCGGGTGAATCGTGTTGCTTCCGGGGTCCTATGTGACCGAGGGTTAAAGCTTTTATCTAAACTGTCTAAACAATGTATAGTCTCGTGGACCACAAGACTTAACCACTATGTTTTTTTTCAATCCAGGACACGTTGTCGTGCAAAGAAGTGAATAAACATTTCATTTCGTGTATTTCTTGCTTTGCAAGTTTAAAGTCGTGACTGACTTTTCCTTTTTTCCCCTTTTTTTTCTCATATTTCAATATTTTTAGATACATTAAGCCCCGAGCCTTAACTATTACTCGTGATATTATGGAAATGGATACCAAATGGTGTTGAACCGCCCTGGTTTTTGCAATGCCATTTCTCAGCACTCGATGCATCTATTCGTGTGTCTGACCACAATAATGTCAGAGACAGCCAGTTCCGTACACCAGCAATTCAATTACCAAGGCAAATACGATTCCACCTTTCTTCGATGAGATTAAGGCCCCCGTCACATATATGACCCCGGAAGCAACACGATTCAACACGACTCTTTGTTCGAAGGCTTTTAACTGTGAATTAACAAAGAGCCATGTTGAATCGTGTTGCTTGTGGCGCCCTATCTGACCGGGGCTCAAGCAAAAGCACTTTTGACTGATGAATAATGATCAAAATGGCAGCGCATTTCATTCCTTCGTGCGTAGTTCGTAACCCGGTGGACATAATTGTATTATTTCTGATCCTCTCTCCTATTCACCTCTTTTCTTTATATCATTCCCCCCCCCTCCCTCCTCTCTCTCTCTCTCTCTCTCCCTCTCATTCTCACCCTCTCTCTTCCTCGCTTGTTCTTACGTCTTATCATTTTCCTTCCCTTTCTTCGTCGCTTCGTTTTTCCTCTTTTACTCTCTTTCCAGCATCTTCTTGCATTTCATATAGCTATCAGCAGAAGATGTGAAGTTTGTATTTTATCAACACACTTTCAGTCACTCCTATTATCTTTCTTCCCCTCCCTCCCCCCCCCCCTTTTCTCTCTCTCTCTCTCTCTCTCCCCCCCTCTCTCTCTCTCCCATTCACCCCCTCTCTCCCTCGCTTGTTCTTACCTCGTATCATTTTGTTCTTCCTTCCTTCATCGCTTCGTGTTTCCAATATAACTTACTCTCATTCCATCTTCTTGCATTTTAAAGCATCAAGCTAGCTAACACTATCAGCTGAAGATGTAAAGTTCGTGCCTGGTTTACCAACCAACATTCCATCATATGCTTTAAATTTTGCAATACTAGTGCATGGTTTGGGGGCTTGGGCTACCTGGTTCATAGTTAAAAGGGGCGCCAAAATTTAGGTTAAAAAAAATAGCAAAACTTGAACTGAATACCGGGCGGTAATGCCTCAGTCACAGAGGGCCCGGAAGCAACACGATTCACCCCGACTCGTTGTTCTGAGGCAGTTAACTGTGAATTAACAATGAGTCGGGGTGAATCGTGTTGCTTCCGGGGTCCTATGTGACCGGGGCTTAAGGAGGAGAGGGACACTCCCATCTAATCGATGGGGGATAAGGCGCAAAATTATGAAATTGGGTTTTAAATTCATGGGTGCGCGCATGTAAATCATGTTTTTGAAATGCGCATTGAGTTCTCCGCAGAATAGATTCATGTAATATGCAGTATACCATTCATAATTATATCGACCACTCTTATTTGTGAGTGCAACTCCTCTGCATTCAGAACTTCTGTTGACATAATGACTAAGAAATTGAATATACATATATGCCTATACCGTATTTAGCATCGCCTTTTGTTTTTTTAAAGAAATCTTTCAGTTTTTGTTAAAAACAATGTTTCCATGACATAATATTAGGAGTGTAAAATCTAACTAAGATGAATTATAGTTGTACGTATGTGTGTATACTTAAGCGCAAGGCCATGATTCCACTACACCTCATCCTTTCCAATTATTTTCTATCATACAGCATTGGCGCCAAATTTCATAATACATTAAGTTGTCGCATAAAAACGAGAGCCATCGTCTGCAAATCCAGTTATATTTCACAATATAATTCCTACAACCAAGCTTGTAGGTTTTAATTGCTATCACACCAATACAATCCAATTCCCATCTCGTGTTATAGTGCTTACCCCATCTCCGAGTGTCCTTTTGTTAACCCGTCGAGTCTGTCGTTCGTGTTATAGTTCCTGTAGAGATCCGAGAAAGCGCTCACCTCCGAATGGGAAAGGAATTAAAATGGAGTTCCGGTATAGAGGTGCTGCTCATCGGACATCCGACGTACGAATCTATTATCGACCAGGTATACATCCAACGTTTGGGAGAGAGAGATGAGAGTATATTCCATGCGAGCCGGTGATGCATGCCAGTGGTAAATGAAGAGCTGGTGTTCAAGTACAGTGCACGGCTGTTGCCATTATCAACCGGTCTGATGGATGTTGGCCGTGATCAAGGGCGAGAGAGATGGAGAAGGAGAGATAGAGAGAGAGGGAGATGGAGAGTGGGATGAGAACGGGGTGACTTTGCCTCCTTCGATCGCTTCCAACATTATGTTCATGCATACACTCCACTCCAGCGATCCGTTCGGTTTGATGAGAGTGTTCGTACTCCAGTGTCATGGATTTCGATCGCTCTCCCTCCGCGAGGGATGCATTATTCTCCCATTAGATGCATGCATGAGGGTGCATTATGATGATGAATGTGGTGGTGGCGCCATCGCTCAATGCGAGATGGAAAGTATTGAGGTATTTAGCCGTACCTCTATGGACACCGAGTTTCACGGTATTTATTTTTATGCATTTATTTATTGTCTTATTTAAAAAAAAAAAAAAAAAAGCAGTGTAAGGTCGTTATTTTGACAGTTCTTGTTTGTCTGATTTTTCCCTTTAAGTTCATTGGCTGTCGAGCTTTTAAATGATTTGCATACATTATTTTATTTCATTTCAGTTGCCAAGCAGTCTGGCATTTTTCCATTCTTCTCTTCCTATTCAGATATCACTTTCATCACCTGTCTATTCCCATCCTTTCAATCTGCCATGCTCCTCCATTCCTTCTCTATTCAGGTGTGCTCACTCCTTACATCACTCACCTGACTCTTTAGTTCAGCTCATTTAGTTCAACCATTCTTACATCCTTTCATGGTCATTCTCCTCATCCCTTTTGTCACCTCATCCCTTATCTCTTATTGGTTCTTTTAATGAATTGGGTAAGTCCATTTTAGTTATTTAGGTATATCTACTTTCTCTTTTGTTTATCGATTCATTTAAATATGTTAATATGTATATAATGTTAATTTGATATGAACCGGCAGGCAAAGCAGCCATCTTATTTTGATAATAAATTCAGAGCAGTACCGGACTTCGTTGCGTCAAGTTCCCTTTCTTATGTGTTCTCCTGAGTTCTCCTTAGTTATCTCCACGCTACCCTTTGATACTTTGAGGATTGAGAAAGACATTTATTTTACACCCCAACAACGTTTATTTCCATACCCTACCCTACAGTCCCTTTCAAGCTGAGTAAGCTTGTTCTACCAGGGATCCCTGCTGCACAATATACGTATACTTCGTAATTCATATATGCACAATATATGCATTACAATCATCGGTATAACAAAACAAATATAACATTGGCAAATAAATAACACTTAAAATAGATACAAATTAAAACACAATAACGCGGCTAGGATGACACAAAAATAACAAGAAGAAAATTACCTATCGTTCCATTATATGAAACACACTGTGTCCTTCCTAAAAGATATGATTCGAACCAAGATGATTCAGTACCGTCAATACCATAATGACAAAGTTTCTTTTAAAGTAGATCATGGGGTATAATATCAAAAACTTTCTTCAATTCAAGAAAAACAGCACCAGTGTAACAACCCCTGTCAATATTATCATATAACATTTCACAAATCTCTGTTAAACATGAGAAGTGGGGTGTCTACTCCTAAATCCAGCAGACTGTCGACCATTCATTAAAGCCCAAGTATAGTTTTGGTAAAGATTATGAAACGTGAATTTTTGGGATATTGATCATGACATATAATTCTTATATACACATTTTGAGACCATAGCATGTTTTTCTACGAGTTGATCCTTTTGAAAATTTGAATTTGACCGTTAAATCGTATTTAGCGCCCTCTCTTGGCTATAACATTATTTTGCTTGTTATCGGGCATATACAAAGTTATTTCCAAGATTTGATAAAAGCATGATAAAAATAGATACACAACGAATAAATTCTGAAATTTTCATCCAATTCTTTGCATGAGAAGTTGTCCTTTATCAAAAAAGAAAATACTGAATTAGTGTCGGGGGACACGACGCTGAAATATTTTGCACATTTTTAGGTTATAACTTTTCCAAAACTTGTTCATTTTTCGCACAATCTTTTGTACAATATGTTCATGATATTATGTTTCATTTTATATAGATTTGAAGACAAAATTAGGCGATAAA
>BQKZ01000534.1:43946-56442 GCA_036244855.1 Temnopleurus reevesii | reverse complement strand
TGAACAATACAAACCGTTTTCCATACTGATTTTATTTTGGTGGGCATAATTAGTAATCATGAATATTCATCAAGGAAGTTAGGGTGTTGTTATTTATATCATCATATCAATATTTATTGCACTTGCTCATTTTGGACGTTAGAGGGCACTTTTCAAGAAATTAATGCTAAGGTACGCCTGTACGCAGTGTTTTACGGTATTGGAGACGTCCCTCAAGACGTCCCTCAGAGGAGGGATCAATTGTTACGGTACGTTTTGAAAAGATGGGAGGGGGCTGAATGTGTGGAATTGTGTATTAACAACAAATCACTTCAAAACCGACAAATCGTCGTTACTTTTCAGCAAGATAGAGTAAAATGTGTTCAGTCCCAATTCTGTTTAACAACTTATATTATTCATCATTTATTTTTTCTTCCTTTTTAGTATCGTCTATTTTTAAAGAAGATTCTACACCAAAAAATTATATATTTTCAACAGGAGCAGAAAATCAGATGAACAAAAAAACAAACAAAAAATTGAAAAGAATCGAATGAAAAATGTCATCAATTGTAGAGCGCTTAGAGAATTCTTCATAAAGAGTTGATAAGCGCTATATAAAAGCCGTTAATTATTAATTATTATTATTATTTAGATGAAAAATTGGCAACTGAAGGCGTCATGGGTGCACAACTGATAATACCAATAATACAATTATAAAATATAAAATATATATAAAATGTTAAGTTTTCTCCAAAAAAAATGGACCATACAGAATATCTTCATGATAGATAATGTAGATCCCCTATTTGCATATGAATTTTGCACCATAAACATAATATAATTTTTGGCTAGTAGTGCAAAGATGGTGTCATAAATTATTGGACTCTAGTCTATATAAATCTGGGCATTTTTACAGTCAAATGGCCGAATCACGCAGTTTCAATATTTTCACAGTTTATAAGCTTAGCTAAAGCTCAGGCGTTAAACATATTTCTTGTAGTCCATTCAAGCAAAAATTGACGTAACTGTTGTAAGTAGAAGTTCAAAGATTGGCATAAAAAACAAGATTTTCATTTCATTGTACGTGAGAAGTTTTAAATCATTCTTGTTAGACCTAGAGTCTGAAATACCCTTTTGAAATAGGATATAATTTACATCATAAACTAGTCAGATAATTGACCAACATTACTTGCAAATTTTGTCAACGGACTTTTTTTTTTACTACTTTGACTGCTTTAAATTGTGGGGTAGAACTTTGTTGTTGTTTCTGTGTTTATGCGCGAAGTTGGGTGCTCCCATCATACCAACAAGAAAATTTACAAATTTCGCTTACTTTTCAAAGCGACCGTACATTTTACGGTCACTCTACTCTTTTTTTTTATTTAACCGGCTACCTTCAATATAATCCACGTATTAATTCCTACGCGAAGAACTTTTATTTAATGTTGTCGTAAACTTCGTCTAAAAAGATAGAAATTCAACAAAATGGTGGCAAACGGGGTGTCAAGAGGGCGACCAGGTCGTACACCACAATTTCTAACATTGGGACTTTTAGTGGTTATCTGTATTTTAGCTTTTAATTATTGGAATGTGTCTTCACGGAGCAGACTCCTGCAGCGGCAAGTGCAAGAAATGACGGCGACACTGGAAGAGTTGGCGATGAAAAAGGTGACTTGCGATGTGTGTTTGGGGACTGCGAATGCAAAAATGGAAGAAAATCCTGTGTTGCACTTTTTAATTTAAGTTGTTGAAGGCTATGAAGAGCATGAAAAGTGTGGCATGCCGAAAGTGTGTGGAGTCTACAAGTTTTTATTTAAATATTAATGTTAGCAAACCGAGAAATTAAACAAATGAAATAAACGCTTCAAAGAGAAGAAATTTTTTTCTGATTAAAATAAAAGTTTCATGCAATTGCCAATTGGCCTAACGTTGGTCTACCGTGTAATATCCAGTGTCCGGCCCCTTAAGCAGTTTTGCTCTCCCACAATCCACAAAATCTAACATTTCAAGTTCATTTTAACATCATTATGTAGCTGAAATTCTGAGCTTTCAATTGATGTGAATAACTACATGTAGATGAAGAGCGCCTGCATATTTGCGTAACATTCGACGATCACTGAGGGACATGGCAGGGGGCCTAGAAACCGGCCACCTGGCAGCCGCAATAGAGATTGTGTTGAAGCGTATATATGAGCTTATTTACGCGCGCGTATTTAACATTAGGGCGCGCCATAGGCAAACTGCACAAGACTTGGTCGGTGGCTGGAAACTGGGAACAGGTGCTCATACGGTATGTGCATCTCAGGGAGCATGCCGGGATATATGACTAGGCCTGGGGCGCTAATGCACTTTCGTATAATTTAGCCTATTCTAGCACTGCCGCTGGTGTACACTCAAACTTCAAAGGAACATTTTTTTACTTTTAAGAACAAAGTATCTCCATACTCTCGCGGCACACGCCGCTGCACGGATGGATACTTATAATGATAATAATAATAGGGGTACTTTTAATGCGCCAGATTCCACATGAATAATGTGCTCAAGGGGCAGTACGGGAAAATTTAAAGAGTAGCAGAAGCAATAGGTACAACAACAAAAAGTACAAATAGAAAAGAAATGAGATATATATGTGTAGATACTAATTGAAAGCACTTATAAAAAGATGGGTTTTGAGTGCATTTTTGAAACATTAGCACTTTTCTATTGTACGGTACTGTTACGCACTGTTACGCGCATTGTTTACATTGTGCGAAATCACTTCTGTACCAGAAAAAAATGTGTGCATGTTGAAAGGCAGTGATTATGGCGAATATGGTCGGAGTGTTTGGAATGTTGATGAAGTCTGAAAACATTTCACTTTATTATCATGATTGTAAATAGCTGAAATATAATTGAAGAGAGTTGATCAGTTTTCTCACGATGTGCCAACTTAGAACGTTAGTATAGTGACGTTTCGGCTGCTGATACTGCTAGCCTTCATCAGACTATATTATATTCAGACATTATAGTCTGATGAAGGCTAGTAACATGCAGACGATTGTAATTCATCCGTGAACTATCAACCATTCTCAACTGTCTGGTTTCAGAGATCTTATCAAAATCTTCTGAAATGTCAAAGCCAAGCTACATTTAACAAAAGAGTGTATCCAAACATAATAACTGAAGCAGAAGAAATTTGTGAGCAGGACAATAAAGTTTGAGGTAAAAAAAAGATATGAAAAAATTGAGCAAATCAGTGAAAATTGTCAGACATGTTGCCAATTTGATAACATCATGGGTGAACTACTAACCCATAATTTCTTTATATTTATGGTGCAAATTCATCATTTCTACAGAAGGGCACAAAGTTTGTATGAATGTAAATATGCTAATAGGGGATCTATATATCTATCAAGTATCGCGAAGAAACAGTTAAAGTTTTGAGGAGAATCATCTATGACGTCATCAATTGCCAATTTGTCTAAATATTGAAACATTCATAACTTTCTTATTAGTTGTCTGATTTTTCTCAAACATTTTTTGTTTTGTTCATGTGATTTTTTGTTCCTGGTGAAGAAATATTATTTTTGGGTAGACTCTTTTTTTAAGAGTTTTCAAAGGATATCAAAGAAAATAAATATTTTGCATTCCGTTTCATTACAGGTTCATCTGGAGAAGAGAAGCGAAGCTCTACAAAGTCAGATTGGTGATGCAAATAAAGCGAACACTCTTTTAAAGACAGAAAAAGAAACTTGTTTCAAGGAAAAAGATGAAATTAGATTATTAAAATCCCAATTAGAAACTCAAGCAGAGTCATTACAGAGAGATAAGGACCAAGCTGTGTCATCACTGGTAAGTTTGATTAACCCATTAAGGACAGGAATTATTTTTACAACAAATGTAATCATTATTTCGTTCCTAAATTGGCAACACTAAAATGTTATATTTTGTTTTTAGAACTTTTCGGGTAAATAGATGTTACCAAATTTTATAGTTGCTGATTTGCATGGAAAATAAGTGCCTTTTCAGAGCTTACTCTGTTGCCTATTTAAGGATAATTTTAGTGATTACTTCTATTTGCAAAAATTCTCTGCACCAAATGGCAAATGATAAAACAATAGTAATTGTGATATTTAGTGTTGATTTTTTTTATTCGGCTCATATATCTGGTATATTTTTATAGCTCGACATAAAAAGTCAGTGGACCAAAACACGTTATGGGTTTTATCGCCCGGAAGGGGATTTGTTTGTTTTTAATATAGTTTTCACATCCTATCCTGTTGGATCACTCACATTGAATTTATGATTTATTCATTCAAAGCCTTTAAAGTTTTAAACAAAACTTTCTGTGAATTTTTATAATTGATTAATTTGATTAATTATTTTAGTATTTTACCCCCCAAAATAGTCAAACCATAAAAAAAACTCCATCATAAATGTAGACCACCTCCTTTTTGATACATGAAAAGGATAACTTCCTCTCTACAATTTTGTCCACAATTAATGGAATAGTTCCTTTGCCTTGATATTAATCGTTTACCAGAAAGCTCACAATAAATAAACAAAGAATAGTTGACACAGGTAAATAGACGCTATTGTCCAATCTACCTACCCAGTAAAGTCAGAATTAAAATACTGGTAGATCACTGAGCAGAAAGGACCAACAAAGAGGACAAAATTAACAACTTTCATTCAAACTGTAGCAATAGCTCTATAATATGAAATATATTTTATGCCATCTTATTCTGCATAGAAATGTAGAATATTCTCTAACGAGTACATGTAAGCAGGAAAGCTATGCTTTTTTATTTGCTTCAGAGCCATTATGAAGGCTGAGATGGTAGTTGTTTACATGTCTGATTTCTTTGTTCATTTTGCTCATTGTGCAGGGTACCAGTAGAAGTGTGTAGAGACCTTCATTTACCTGTTGACAATTGTTTGTACAACTACAAACAAAGTAGACGATAAGATTTGAGTGCATTGTGGCATACATCACACCTTTTGTAACTTACAGACAAATGTATTATCAACCAATGTAACACCAACACATTCCTACAGTATTTCTAGTATTTTAAGTCTCTGTAACCAAACCAATGTTATACTGCATTATTTACAAACTGACTTCCCATTTTCTGACTGTAGCCAGAAAATCGGGTTTCCACTTCATATGCGTGTATGTGTATCCATAATACTATATCCATTCTAAAGTAACATTCATAAAATGTCATAACACGTGCTTGCCATTACTACATATCTACGCCACACCAATAAAGTTATAGATTAGACAGGGTTCCTTTGTTTTGGGAAATACCCCAAATGCAACTACCTTACAGGGTGCTACAAGAATTGTTTTCACCAGTTGCCCGGTCGGGCAACCAAGTTTTCCAATCACTTGCCCGAACAAGTTTGTCTTGCCCAAAATTGATGGCCAATGCAAATTTGAATATAAAGGAAAACTAGTCTAAAAGTATTAGTTTCCCAATTGGGCAAGTGACAATTTCATTTACTTGCCCAACAGCTTAATTTTGTTGCCCCGGGCATGCGGGCAAGTAGGTTTGTAGCGCCCTGCCTTAGTTGTATAATGTCAAACACACTGTAATTAAATGCACCCATTGGTGATTTCAGTTGTTGATGTCTCTCTTCCTCTATCCTGAAACTTGATTGCAACAATTAAAAAGTAATCACGAACATGTTTTAATTAAAAAAAAATGCATCAACATGTTATTTTACCTTTTTTTATCCAGGGATTATTTAAGGCAAATGCAACAAAGACAGTGGTAATGCTTATGGACATGAAAAGTAAGTATAAATTCAATAATCTCATATGAGATAACTTCTTTATTCACTCAATATAAACAGTATACCTCTCGGTTAACTATTTGTTGAACCAAGGTTTTATGCCCACCAATATCTTGGATTGGCTTTAATATGGTTTGACTGCATGGGGACTTTTTCTTGATTATTGATGGACTGTGAGCAGAAGGGACAAAGGAAAGGGAAAAAGTCAACAACTTCATTCAAGCATTCACAGTAGCCTCATGATCACAAAAGAAAGTCCCAGGTGTGACTCTTGGTCAACATTTTTCCACAGAATAAAAAGGATTGAAATTTCTTTTGTGTGCACATATATTGTTAATGCTTGAATTGAGGTTGTTTACTTTGTCCCAGACCCTTGTCTCTTCTGCTCATAGTGATGGATTCCTCCAAATGCAGTTTAACCTTAGGACACATAGATTGAAATTCCCTTTCAATTTTCATCCTTTAGTACAAATATCTAATAAAATACACAAAGAAGTCAAATAATCTCCTGAGTTGATTGTCTCTTCAAGCCCTCTTCTCTTAATTATATTCTATTGTTTTCAACCCTCATTATTTCAATTTTCTGTTACTCATAGTTAATTCATCAACTCAACAGATTTCACTTAGTGAATGTTGATTACATTTTCTAGCAAAATACGAAACGTTGCGAACAGAGCATGAGCAGATCCAGGAGGCATCGCGGCAAAATGGGATGGAGAAAGACCAGGCTATCATGGAGCTTCAGCAGCAGATCGTTAATGCAGGCCAGCAGTGTGAGGTGCAGAAACAGGAGCTGAACCAGATGATCAGTCAGCTGAGGAACGAGATGATCGTCCTACAGCAAGCCAACAAAGCCTGTGGCTTAACGGTAGACCAGAGGGTGAGTCAGGGGTCGAAGGCGGATCAGGGAATCGGGTCAAAGGCGGATCAGGGAAACGGGTCGAAGACGGATCAGGGAATCGGGTTGAAGACGGATCAGGGACGCGGGTCGAAGACGGATCAGGGAATTGGCTCGAAGATGGATCAAGGTAACCGATCAAAGACAGATCAGGGAATCGGGTCGAAGACAGCTGTGGTAAGTGGGTGACACACTTTTAAGCTCTTCATGTATGGTAGCTTGCGTGAAAGGCTACTGATCCATGCTTCAGCTTTAATACTTGCAGTTGTATGTATCTTATGCCCTCCAAAATTGTTTGGATGTTCTTAAATGGATATTTGAAAAATAACGTCGGTCTGTCAGGAAAAAGTTCTCTCTTTTTTTTAATCAAAATTGTCTTTATAATATTTTTAACCCAATTCGTTAACAAAATAAGAATTGGAAGTCAGTGAAAAGCCAAGATTATCCTGTGTGCTTCCCATATGCTTATTTGTATTTTTCAGAGAGTCGATAGGTTGAGGACATCCAAACATTTTTTTCCGCTTTAGCAGCAATATGTCTATCTAGAGGCATCTGTCTAGGGGTAGTAATTGAGGGAACGCTTTGTACCTTTCTAGGTGATTCACCAAAACCTCTACTTAACAGTCAAATATTTCTCAGTGACACCATTTACATTAAAAAACCATGCCTGTATAAATCTGTTGTGTTTTTAAAGATAATGTATGTGAACTGTAGAGTCTGCATGTAGGCTATCTGTCTTTAACTGTCATCATTATTTGTGTTTTCATATCATTTGTTGACATTTCATTTGTTTTTCATTGCATTATCATCCATCCATTTATTTGCTACTCAATATCCAAAGGGGAAAAAAGGGTTCCATGGTTGTGTTACAAAAAGCTGTTCTATGATAATTCAAACCATTGTTTCAAATTTGTCTCAATATGGTTCATGAAAAGTGCCTGAAGTACATGTACATGTAGATAATACATCTGCTGTGCCTCTCCTAGAACTTGCAAAATTTGCAGAGTTCCCAACTCTTCCGGAATATGCCTGAGGTGTATTTTCATGTGAATTCAAGGCTTTCATTACACATGAATGGCTGAGAGTCTGGTTATGGTTGTCATATTTGCTGACATTTTTGTTCATCTTTTGTAAGCTCAATAGCATTTTAATTTTTGCCTCATGCATATCCTGGAACAGTTAACACCTCTGCATTTGCTATATACACGTTTGCACAAAATTGATGATTATTGATAACAATTGATTTATACACATTTTAACTTTTAATGGTGATGGAATCTTTTGCTCTTTGTCCATGCTCAATATTTTTTGTATCCGTCTACTTCTCTCCACTCGGGCAAAAAGAAGGAAATTATTAAATTAACATACTCTTGTATAAGAATGAAATTGAGTTTGTATTCCATAAATTGTATCAATATCAAGTTTGCTGAAAATAACAATACTGTTGGTTTAGCAGATTTAATTCCTTGTTTCATTGTGATTCTAGTACCCTTCACAGCAGGGTAAAAATTGTTATAAATGTTTCTTTTACCTGAGGGCTCTTTTACACTTCCTAAAAACTGAGCTATGAGAGAGAACGAGTACCAATTGGCAGTTCTGGAATTTTATGATTTTTTTTAAAACTAAGATGATTATCCTTCAGAATCCATTCATACCTGTACTACATCTATATGGCATTCGTACATGTACATTGATTTTTCTGATGGCTGTTTCTGGACTGCATCAACTCTTGTTGGTAAAACAAAATTTTGAATGGTTTATGCTGTATGAGTATCGGTTGGTAGGTGTAACTTTGATGCATTGTAAATTCTCACCTGTTTTTGCTGACATATATAGAGACAGTAAATTTATGTGCATTTTCTTCATCATCATTTGCTTCCATTTTCCTCTATCCATTTTACCAGGTCATTCTTACTTGTTCAAATCATTAGTCTTGTAATTAATGTTTATTTTTTATTTTTTTGTAAGAGAGAGAGAGAGAGAGAGAGAGAGAGAGACTCACAATTGTGCAAGCTTTAGCTTTGCAGTAGTCGTCCTCCATTTTTACAATTTTTTTTTCAAACCTAGCCTGCATTTTTAATTCTAATTGCTTTAATATAGACATTATATTTCTTTCTACTTGCACTGTCAAAATATATGTTGTAATTGCTGCATTCGGCTTTCATGTTCTGCATTATTTTGATAATGTATAATGTTAAGTTGCAAATGAAAATTAACTCAATTCAAAAATGTATTTAAATTAATTAATTAAATTTTTAAGTAGAATAGAATGTATGCATATTCAAGTATGTCCATAGACACGTTTTCAATTAATAGAATGCTTCAAAGTTTATTGCAATCCATAAATTTATAGGATTAAATTTGAATTCTGTTTTTATTTAGGGACCCTCTTATCAATGGAAAGAGGATTGTATTCTACAATAAGAATTTTAATAAGCATTTTTGTGTATTGTAGCAGTGAATATACATGTATTTTTAGCAAACTCACTGAATTTCAGACATAATTAGATATGAGCAGGTTGTTATTTGCCCGTTTTGAGGGATCATTTTACACAAGTTTATGGGCATTATAATGAATGAAAATGTTTATAGCCAATTTATGGTTGCAAAATTAGCAGAAATAAAACGCAGCAAAATGTGAGCTTTAATTGGTTGGCAGGTCTAACATAACTGAATGACGGATGTTTTCCTTGGAATTTATTCTTATCCAGGGTGGAAAGCAGATGCTTCAAGGGAATGCTAATCAGGTAGTCTATAATCAACAACAACAACTTCTTCAACAACAACAACAACAACAACAACTTTTACAACAACAGCAGCAGGTTTGTAATTTAGTTGTCGTACCCTGTTTACAGTGTCAATCATTTTTATTTCATTTTGTTTATTATGCTTATGCTTATTTGTGTAACTGAGTAGTTGTATGCTGAAGTATTGGGCCCTGCATTTTGAAATCACAACAAATACAGCACATTGCTTGAGACAAACAGTTGGACTATTAAAACAGCACTGTAATTATGGAAACAACATGAAAACACAATTTTAGCCCTCATAGATTGCTTAATAATAACACTTTGAAAATCATAGTGATAAAAAAAGCTTGTTTTGAAAAGTGCTGTCTAGAAATTGCCTTACGTGAAATTTTGAAATAAATACTTGAAAATTGATACAAGTATTGGCTTGTTAAGACTAGTTGATTGGGATAATCTTATATGTGTGAATAGTTCTGGATGTGACCTTGTCATTGATGAATTATACTGGGCATTTTTATTTTTTCTTAAACAATGCTAAAATTCACATTGTGTGGGCAGACGTTTAATGTATTATTCCGTACAGTTAAACAGGATCAGAGACTCAGATGTAAAGAGAGACAAAACTTAAACAGTTTATATATATTGGCTTTTATCATATTTGCTTTCACTTTCCATTTATTTTTCAAATGTATATAATGAAAGAATCATCCTATAACGATCCATAAAGTCATCCACCTCATAAAAAAGAAGGTAGTGAAATAATTCCTGTCCCTGTTCACCTTGGCGTCTCTTTTTGCCTCATTTTATGGCAAGCAAACGGTAAATATTTGACCTTACTTTGCGCAACAGAATGGACCTGATGCCCAACAACTTGCATGGATGCAGAACAGACAACAATATATCAATCAACAGCAACAACAACAACAAGCACAACAACCGCAACAAGGAGATCGGCAGCAACACTTGATCTATGATCAGCAATATCAGCAACAGCAGCAGCAACAGATAGAGCAACAAGAACAAGAGGAACAAAGGTAAATGCTGACAATAGAATGCCAAGCAACGTGTTGTGGGCTAAATTATTTTTTATTTCTTGAATTGTATCCAGGTTTCTTGCGAATGAATGTGGCATACCTTCAACTTACTTCAAACATTTGATTTACATAATTTATTATCCATTTTGCATTCATCATATTTTTCTATGTTGGACAAGCTGTGGGCAAGATTTCAGTTTATCAAGAACAATATTTCTGTTAAAGTGTGCTTGGTTGACAGTCAAATGATTACCAGTAAAAGCAATGCTTTTGTTGTTACCGATAGCCTTTAGTTTGGGATTTCTCTATACACAGTTATTTGGAAGAGCTCATTGGTGTGTCAAATGATGGCACTACATGAACCGAGTGTGTTAGACATTAACTCTCTGGAATAGCTCATTGATGTGTCTTATTATAATGCTACATGAACTGAGTGTGCTATAGGCAAAATATTTGTATTATGTTTCATGATATTGTTAGGAATATAAGTCTGCGAAAAGATGAATCTAACAACAGCTATTTAAAACAAGATTTTTTTAGAAATATATAATGCCGTGGGTAACTTTATACCTGCAGAGCATCATCTCGATTATTCTTGGAAAATAAGTAGACATTATATTTTTGCATATGAGGATATTCAATTGGAATACCCCTCATCTTCAAAGCCACCCAAATCATATGGATCCTTTTAAGGGATATCTAAGGTGACGGCAAATGAAGAATATATCACAGTAACAAATTAAGTGTTCATGTTTTGTTTTTGTTTTCTGTTTGTCAAAATTCTTTACATACTATTCCATGTTAATATCTTGATATCCTCTTAATCTTGCTTCACTTTGAAGAGTTTTCTTATTCATATTTTCTTTTGTTTTGACAGGCAAGAAGGGGAAGAACAAGTTGATAAACCAGGTAAAGAATTTATACAGCAATTCTTGCTACTTTTATTTGAATAAATATATGTTATACAACATGTGGAAAGTTATGTGCATAGATACTTTTGGGTTACTTTAGTATACATGTGAAAGTGATTTAATGGTTGCAAGATCTTATGAAATGTAAAATTTGATGATGCAGACCGAAGAAGAAGAAGGAGAAGAAGGGGAAGGAGAAGAAGGAGAAGGATGAGGGGGAAGAAGGAGGAGAGGGAAGAAGAAGAAAAAAAAAAAGACTGTGTAAATACAACATGACAAAGATAAACATGGTAAGATAATAAGAAACAAGAATAATACCAAACTGACAGAAATTATGATGCTAACTATATGGCTATGTTTTTTTGCAGGTCAAGGCGATCCAGGTCCAGTCCAGATGGAGGCCAACGAGGAGACCAAGAAAGAGGACCAGAAACAGATGTACTTAGACCGGGAACAGACTAACGAGGAGGACAGAGGACAGGTTCAAGTAGTAGACCAAGGCCAGGTTGATAGAGAGGCTGATGAGGAGGAGGAGGAGGAGGAGGAGGAGGAACATGATATGGACCAAGGCAATCAAGGGGTGGGTCTCATCTTTTATCTTAATTTATTTGTTTATTTATTTATTTATTTATTTATTTATTTATTTAAAACAGTTTAAAATTACAATATCTTTCACGGCCTAATGGCAGATTGCAGATATGAATACAAGAATAATGCAAAATGAATGATATGAATACAAGAATAATGCAAAATGAATGATTGAATGAATTATTGCAAATTAATAACTCACATCCTTGACATGATATTGGTCTCTGCTTCATTGTTACACCGACATTCACCAGAAATTTGTATCAAGAATCATACCACCACTGGGAGTTCTGGGACTGAAAGATAAACCATAGGACTGATTAGGACATTGAAATCTGTAAGACACTATTTTGAGTAATTTAGCACCATGAGCACCAAGCTGAGGCGGAGGCCGGCGCTATACAAGAGGCCATTATCATGGCAAATTTGTACCTGGGAAATGAAATACTTCAATGCTTTGTGCGCTGATCTGAAAACCCCCATTAGGTGGATTTTTTTCCAAAGAAATTTTGAGATTGAAGATTGAAGATTGTTTTATACCTCCCCCCCTCCCCCCCT
>BQKZ01000534.1:28218-42606 GCA_036244855.1 Temnopleurus reevesii | reverse complement strand
GGGGGGGGGGGGGGAATCATTGTGACCACTTTTATATTTTTGATGCATTTTTATGTAAAATTCACAGAGCTGTTCGCTTTTAAAAGCAATAGATGAATGATTAAGTACTGAAAACGGGAACAACAAGAACATTTTTTTTACGATTATGGCACGAATTATTTTGCACTTCACATATTCATTAATCCTTCAGTGAGAAAAAAATCAGGGAACCCTCAACATTGTGAGTAAAAGATATATTTATCAATAAATATTAATGGGACCCGAGGTCATACTAAAATTAAACTTGGGCTTCATAATATTATCTCCTCTCCTGGGTGAAGAAGCTTTCCTTTGTTCTGTTTCTTGAAAGCTTGCCAAGTGAGTACATGTGTGTGTGTGTGTGTGTGTGTGTGTGTGTGTGTGTGTGTGTGTGTGTATGTGTTTGTGCATTACTGGATGAACATCAGAGCTGCCAATAGATACAATGTATATATTGTGGGCAGAAGGGACAAAGGAATCGGACAAAGTAGAAAAACAACTTTCAAGCCTCCACAATAGCTTTATGGCCACAAAAGAAAATAACTTCCCAATTTATTCACTGAACAGATGTAACACCTGCTCAACATTTCTTCACAGAGTAAGATCGAAGTAAACTTCTTTGTATTCTGCTAAATATTGTCCAAACCGTTTGTCACTTCTGCTCACAGTGACAATTCCTAAATTCTTGCATGTTCTGTGACAATCATTTAAAAAGGAAAGGAAAGGATGTAGTTTAGAGGCGTGTATCATTCAATTCTGAATATTTACGCCAGAAGAGAGAAAGAGGATCGCCATCTTAACGTCTCCATCCGAAAGACGGTATGCGACCAGGCTTCGAACCCACAGGCAGGAACTAACCCAAGTCTATGACTGTCCCAAAAAGCTTGATTTCAGGCGCACGCCACAACGCCATTTCAATGCATTTATTTAAATCAGTAAAAATATATGTTAAGAGCAAAGCAAGATTTAAGCAAAGATGTGAAGATGTGATGCAGTCTGTATTTGTGTACATGTATGCACTTTTATCTTAGCAGTTGGGATAATGGATTTGGACAAAGTAAACAACTTCAAACCATTCACAATTTAGCTAGATACACACAAAGTAAATTCCCTTCCCGCTTATCCTGTGGAGAAGTGTCGAACATGTGTAACACCTGTACAGTGAATTTACAGAGACGCTACTTTTATTTTGTGATCATGAAGCTATTGTGAAGGAATAAACAAATTTGATTACTTTGTCCCTATCCTTTGTCCCTTCTGCTCACAATGACATCAGGCAGCTAGACTTCAACATTTTGGTTTTATGCAAAATCTGGAGCTTTTCGTTTGTACCCGTGCATGCAGACATCTTTTTTCCCGCTATTTCAGTCGATATTCAAATTCCCTGAAGTTTCAAAGTCATCTTGATTGCACAAAGATTTATCTTTTCTAGCTGTCTCTATTTACTTGTAAAGTTTGTGAATGTGCTTTTGCCTATATTTGTAACTTTTTTGTTCTTGTCGCTACTGTGAGTTTAAACTATGTCCCTTCAAAACAATGTAGAACATTATTGAAAATTCAAGTAGCAAAGACTCTATGTATCTTTTTCCTGCAATATTGGATAGTCAATAGATTTTATGGTGAATCTAAAATTATTGTTATAACTTCCTTAAATGAATTACCATTGATTTGTTAAGTTCAATTTTCAATGCAAAGAAGTTGCATTCTACCAAATGTTGCAGTTTCCATGGTCAATTTCAGTTGGGAATGAATCACATAAAATCATTTGATAGTACTGTATACTAATACTTTGCTGCACATAATTAATGAAATGTGAATAAAAAATGTCTGATTCTAATAGAGCATTTTCACTGTGCATTGGTTCTGCATAGTATACAACTAAATTGGATTGTCCTTCAGCCATCTGCAGTTTGTGGATTTAGAGAGAAAAATAAACATACCCACCCATGGCTTACAAACAGAATCATCTGTATACTCCATCAATATTTGAAATAAATTGTTTAATCAACGTAATTATTTTTATGCTTTATGTCATAATGAATTTATATTTCTTGAAAAGTCACTGTTATTTTCAAAATGTATAACTTTATGGCTGAATCAATTAAGACTTTGTAGCATTATTCAAACATAATTGTGTCTGAATTTGCAGACTAATTAGAGGGTTTGGCACATCATGTGTACACAAAAATAGAATGTATTTCCAACTCAAGGTTTTCAGACAAGCAATTTAGGCCAAGAAGAAATAATTGTTTGGTTGCCCAAGAATAGCATATTTGGACAAAAAATATGGTCCGTCGTTTGGAAAAAGTTTTGGTATTTATTTCTAAACTTTGGTATTGACAGCATTTTAAATAAAAAATAGACTGAAATCTTCAGCCTCTATCTTGCAAGAACCTGCTTTTGCTGTCGACTATACTGTTTTAGGGGCCGAGAATTGCGTAATGACTAAATGAGTTTATTCATGAATTTATTATGATCTTTCTGTGTGAATAAAAAGTAGGCCTATTTGAAAAATAAAAAGGCTGCTTGGGAAAATTTCAGAGGGTGAGGTGGCGGAGGGCAACCAAACATTTTTTATTCTTTATTTTATGTATGTACATGCATTTGTACAGGATGATTCAAATGAGTGACAGTTAAAATAGAGTACAATCATAATGGGGTAAATCGGAACACAGGGGTTGAATAAGAACAAAGCTGACATTAAAGCACTCTATTCTCATGATGTGAATCATTTTAAATGGACACATCTCTTGGATAGACCTTTTTACATGGAGGAAAATGTGAAAATAGTGAAAGCAAGTAAAGCAGAATATACTTTTAATAGTTTTGTTCCTGCACTGTATATATGTAGTCACTTATTTTAAAAACACTTTAAATAAAATTTGCAATAATGGAATAGTTTTGAACTAGTTGCAAACATGCAATTTATGTAACTAAATGATATAGATTAAAAAATCAATAAATAAACAGGCTTTTGTTTGCAACTAATTCACAAAGACAGTATGATGTGAATCAAAATGGTGCAAAGTAGACTGAACCATTGCAGTTATACCCTTTTCAACTCAAAAGTTCAATAAATAGGGTTTGCCAGTTTTTTTCCTCTTTTGCTCAGATGTATGTGCTCACGAACCAATAAAGTCATACAAAATACTTCAATCGTAACCCAGAATATCAAATTCATGTAAGATAAACAGGAAGGTAAATAGTAATTCAGAATGCTTGGCTGCCTTTCCTGTGAAAATAACATATTTTGGGGGTAATGGGAATTTGTTTGTTTATTCTCTGAGTGTCATTACAATGGCTTCAGTGGTCTTCCAAACTCCTTTTAAAACATGCATTCACACAATGTAAAATTCTGTGAATTATGATTGACATGAAAGCACAAAGTTGTATTGTTTCCTTAGTTTAACAGTGCTCACTGTCTAAAGTAGTTGTTAAGACTACTCAACAATTGTTTAGACATTGAGAGGTTCTCTTATCCACTTACCGGTCTACTAGTACTGACTTTACAAGTAAGAAGGCTTTAGATTAATTTAAAAGGCTTTCCTTACATGCCAAGTTATACATTATTTTGAGAAATTAAAAAAAAAGTTAGGTGAAAGCTTGGTAAGTCTGATATCACAGTGGTGTATTTAATAGTATATTGATTACCAATACAATGCACTTGAATATTGTTAAGATATATCTGATCCAATCTGTCCTTTGTCCCCTCCTTACCCTTTCCTTCATGTTGAACCACTGATCAATATTCCTTCCCTCAACACACACACTCACTGCTATCATTTTTTTCATTACCACCCTAAATCACTAACCCTTCCCCAACCTTAAACACCACCACCCCCAATCAATTCAACATGTCCTGCCAATTAACGCATCCCATTCGTCAACATACCTTTCTTTCAATTCATTCCAATTCACACCACACTCTTTAACACATCACACCTTCAAACACACCCCACTCTTCATACACCCCCTCTCTTCATACATCCCACTCTCAATACATCATACCATTCAACACAATACCCTTCAACATACCCCACCCATCATTACATGATACCATTCAACACACACTTACCCTTCAACTTACCCTACCCACAACACACCCTACCCTTCAACACCCCTCAAATACCTTCCCCACCAACACACACCACCCTTCAACACACCCCACCCCTCCCCTTTTTATACACACCCTTCTCAACACTTCTCACCTATCAACACAACCCTCCCTTCAACATACCTCGCCCTCCAACACACAACACACCACACCCTTAAAAACATCCCACCCATCATCATACCCCACCCATCCTCACACCCTTCCCTTCGACAACCCGCACCCCTCCCTGCTTTGAACAATGTCCTCACCACCATCACCAGACGATGGAGATGGAGGAGATGCAGGAGAGAGTAGTTTATCTTAAGTAGGCAAGATAGAAGAAGGAGAGAATGTGAAAGAAGAAATCGTCATCCAGGATGAAGAAAATGAGGATGAGAACGACGAAAGATTGGAGGTTGGAGACATCGACCCCGGACAGCAAGGTAGTCTCGATTAACGTCATTCTCTCCACCTAGCCCCTAACCAGCCAACCTAGCTAGCAAGCTTCATAATCATCCTTCTGTTTTTTATAAAGTTTTTTGAAAGGGGACTAAATCACAAAGATGAAATTCTAATTGATGGTGTATTTCATGTGTCTCAAATTCAAAAGAATAATGTAGTATGCAGCTGTCAATCAAAACACATAATTTTCCAAAATATACATACTTTTGAAGACAAAATGTGGCTGAAGTTTTATATATCAATTGTCACTTTTAAATTCGTTTAATGCACTTTGAATGCTTTGGGGTATGATATTAAATCTGAATCTGAGTCTTTCTATGGAGACTATGACACCAATCTGCCAATTTGACAGATTTGTTTCCCTTTTTTTGTGGTTAGTTCCCTTTTGAATGCTATCATGCATCTTTCCACATACTAGGTGTTTACAACAACATTTTGCACCTCCTAAAAAATCAAAGAACAAATTATGAATTTTTCTTATATCGTAAATTTCAAAGGACATACATGTATTTTGAGATTGTTGTTCTTTTACCAGTCAGACTTTATTATTGTTTTTAATTTAAATACCTATTTAGAAAATATTATTATACATTTGAGAGGCTCAGGTAATTAAAGTATCTACTACTTTGAAGGAAGTGCAATCCTGCATGACACTTTAAATTCATTAGCACACTTTCAATTAGTCATATTTCATGACAAATCAACTGAACTATCCAATAGCAAATGTAAAACAATTTCCAGAAATGCTATAGAAATAAACACGAAGCATACAATTTTCCTGCAGTTTTTGCAACCTTCTTAAGCTTATACATACATGATGGGAGGTTCCAAATTGATTTTGCAAACACTTAGTCCAGGTTATGAATTCATTTTACTAACAGGATGTTGCTTGAAGCTAGTTTGATATTTTAATATAATAAGTTTGTTGTTTGATTTTTTTACCAAAATATTAAAACTTTGTTTGATTATAACAGATTGTAGATAGCATGAACAAATAAACCAAAGATTGACTGTGTACTGTACAGTCGTCATAGTTTGCAGTGCTTGAATGTTTTAACATTAAAGATAACCCAAATGGCTTTATGTAGTGAAGGCAAGAAACTTTCATTTTTCACTCTTGTTTGCATCAAATTTACATTATTTTCAATCCCTGACAGTCGGGGCTGTTTTAAAGATATTTGTGACAGACAAAGGAGGAAGAACTTATCATTCATATTTGCAGAAGATTTTGTTATAAGACAATAATACAAGTTCATATTACAAGTAGACCAACATCAAAAGTTGTATGTTCAGATACATGTAGTTGTAGTTTTCATCAGTTGTTTAATCACCATTTAGTGATATTTATATACTCCAAGCTCAATACATGGTTTCCACAGTCAAGGAAAATCCTGGAAATTATGGTCTTGGGAAGTCATGGAATTTTAGAAATTTTTTGTAAATTCATAGAATTACATTTACTTCTTGGCTATGTCAGTTTTCCAGTTTTTTTTGTCTTAAAACTTTGTACTCTGTGCTTATATATTCTGCCATTATATTAAAGTATTTTTTTTTTTTTTTTTCTTTATTTGTTTTTTTTAATTTATTTTTTGTATTTTTTTATTTTTGTTATTGTTTTTGTTTTTTTATTTTTTTTTGTTTTCTTTTTTATTTCATAAAATTAAAAAATTTTTTTTTTTATTTTTTATTTATGCAATTTATTTTTATTTATTTTTTTTTTTTTTTTAGTTGTTTTTATATTTTTTTTTTATTTATTTAATTATCATTTTTTTATTATTTATTATAGCTAGATGGACACAAAAGAAATTTCTTTCTTTCCTATTCTGTGGGATAATTTTTTATTATTTTTTTTTCTTGGTTTTTTTTTTTTTTTTTTTTATTTTTTTTTAATTTTTTTATTGTATTTTTTTTTTTTTTTCCTATTCTTTTTTCTTTTTTTCTCATAGTGATGTCCCCTCTTTATGTACAGACCTTTATCAATATTGTAAGCTTAGTTTGGTTAGTAATTTCATGTTATTCTTCAGAGTATGATCGGGATTCATGTATATATGATAGCTAGTGCAAACACAAGTATCAGCCCAGGCATAATCCATTCAGACAAACAACATGCACATTATACTGTACATCCTAGGTGCATGTATGTATTTAGATTCATGATTAGATAGAGCCGCTCTGTTGTCTTGTCCTGCCTGTTTTGTTCACTCGCAGAGTTGCCAATCATTCCGAAAATGCATGTGGTATAGATTAAAATGTGAATCACGCAACAGCTGAATGAAAGTGAGAACAAACATGGCAACAATAACCATTTTCCCAGCCATTAACTTGAAATGAAAGCATTGAATTCGTATGAAAATACACCTCATGCATATTCCAGAACAGTTGGCATCTCTGCGCCCATCTGCATGAATCGGTGTGGTAGTGCATAAGCATGTTGTGTGTTCACTCCATGTTGGAAATACATTGTTCCTGTAGTTCTCACCATATTCACTGTGAGCAAAAGGGACAAAAGCCTGGGACAAAGCAAACAGATTCCATTCAAGCATTAACAATAGCGAGATGCATACAACAGATATTTCCTTATTTTTCTTCTGCGAACGAATGTCAAACCCCTGTGAATGAATGAACAGAGAAGCTTCTTTCCTTTGTATTCATGGAGCAATTGTGAATATTTTGAATGAAGTTGTTTACATTGTCCCAGTCCTTTTTTACTTTGTGTTTTCTTGCAAATATTTTTTTGTGTGATCTTGCAATATTTTGTGTGTGTTCTGTACACGAACTTGTCTATTTTGCAAATTAGCTGTGTTTTCCGTAGTTTTCTTCATATTAGAAAGTTAGCACTGAGAGAGTTGAACAGTTGATTAGTTGTAGAATGTAGATAGTGAGAAAGCTGATCAACTCTCTTCAGTTTCAATTTCAATGCACAGAGTGTTATATATGTACCTTTCCATTCTTTCTGTCAATGTACATATGCGCTGTACAAATATTTCTTTGACCATTTGTAATCATCCACGAGTTATGACAATAGGTACGCATTCTGTATTCATTGCAAATATTACAATAATGTGTTATGCAGTGTTTGTTGATTTATCAAATGAATAATCTGGTGTCATTTATTTCAGATATTGAATAATGATTGTCATTTTTTAATCAAAATGTTTGAAACCTAATGCTTTATTTTCAGGAAAATCCAATAACGATTAATATTTTGTATTTTCTCCATATACTTATTTTTTAGTGGCTACATGTACATTAAATACATGTAGCTTATTTGTTTTATTCAACGTTTATATGCTCTGCTTTTGATTCAAAGTTGCATAATATTTGAATGATACTGTTGAATTTCATGAGCATGATAATCTAAATGTTTATTGCTTTCTTTCCTCTAAATATTTGCTTGCTTATTTTTTTATCCCCCAATTTATTTTTACTTGCTGCTTATCTTGCTTGCTTGCTGCTGATGCTTCTCTCACAATACCCTCTTGCACGAACTCATGGATAAAACGTTTTCTTGAACATCAATTTGCTTCGGTGTGAACATGCTCCAATGCATTTGAAATATGAACAATTGATGACTTTTTTAACTTGAAACATTGTATTCTGCATTCCTTTGGCATCTTACCATCGTGCTTTGGTTTATTGTATAATACATGGGGCTTTCACCCTGATCTGATGAACATAACATTTCGCAAATACGATCTTCAGATGATACTAATGATAATGCCAAACATCCATCTTTTGATGAATATTCCGATGAGGACGAATCATCCGATTCCGAAGATGATTACAGTCGCGACATCGAGGTCGATGACCAGGCTCGAGATGACTTGACGGAAGATGAAGACATGGGAGCTATTCCTCTGGATGAGGACGGGAATGAGGTCGCACAAGATGGGTTTGACGACGACCAGGAGGATGTCGATGATGAGGATGATGTGGATGATGAGGACTATGATCAGGAAGATGAGAAAATGGAGGAAGACTATGATGAAGGGGCACTAGAGGAGGATCGTCGATACGGCCAGGGAGACCGAGACGATGGTCGAGGCTACGATCAGGAAAGAGACAATGACTACGCCCAGGACGATGATGAGGAAGATGAATCAGACTACGATGAGGAGGAGCAGGATAGGGACACTGCATACAGACAGGATGATCAAGAGGACGATGCCAACTATGGCCAATTTGGTGACCAAAGAGAAACAGACTTTGACCAGAGAGATACGGACTATGATCAAAATGATCAGAATGACTTCGATGATGACGATGAGGGTGACGCTGATGATGAGTTTGCTGATGATTTGGATGAGGATGACAATCTAGACGTTGGCGATGCCTTTCAAGATGATCCGGAGCTTGATGATGACGGCAACGATGAAAAGCTTGAGGATATCAGACAGGAGGGGTTCGGAAACTACGCTTAAAGGTGACCTCTCTCTTGTGTGACTGAACTAATCCACTCCTTTCAATGAATTTCCGTTCTGGATCACCACATCTGTACACTGACATTTTGTCTTCCAACTTTCCTTTGGGATTCATAACTATCCTCCTTTTGAAGTGAATGAACATCTGATGTCTCCCCTGTTTAACTGTCCTGTAATCTATTATTTTCTGTGTGTTCTGTTGATTAATGTGTGGTGCACCTACTGACTTCACATTCTGTAGCATTTTGGGTGCATTGTAAACTGTATAGTGCAGTATACCAAAGTTTGGTTCCACCACGGTTTCATTCAGGGTAGTGGGTATGGGTTATCAACAATAGGGGCATTCGCACTACAGTCAATTACAGTGATCCTCCTTAAATATCAATGTCAGGATCACGATAATTTATAAGCTGAAATTCTTGCGGTGTTTTCATTTCCACAAATTTCGCGGTCTTTGCCACGCGAATACTCTTACTCTGCATAATGCATATTCTTATGTGTACCAACATTGTCAAATATGTGAAAATAACAACACGCCAATGTGTAGAACTGGTCCGAAATTGCGGAAATATCTGTACGCTAAAATTATACACTGATTCCTATTGCAATCACGAATTTCAGGTGATGTGAATCGCGATCAAAATCACACTTTGGATTGTGATTATTCAGAAATCACCCAATCAATTGAAATGGTAAGGTGATTTGAGCAAGCATTTGGGTCTTGCGGTACATTAATGCAGCGATTGTTTTCATCCAAAGATGTTTGTCTTTTTTTTTTGTCTAAAAAAGTATTTCACTGCATAATTTTGCTCTATTTATACTTTGTTAATTTGGATTATATTTATTTGACAATTTGGGCCATCGCAATGCGTTCATTTCAGTCCTTCAAGCCTCCAAATCTGGATTGTGATTTGAATCGCCTCTTTATTGGGAATGCTGCCTAAATTATCTATAGATACAGATCGCTATTTAAATCACATTGATTTTGTTGTGCGAATGCCCAGGCCTGGAATGCCCCTCATTCAATATTATATTTGGATTCAATATTATATTTGGACACAATCTCATGATCATTTCCTATACTTTTGATGATGGTTTTGTAACATTTGATGTTGAGCTGCAAAAATATTGAAAAAGCTTTTCCCTGGTAACTTATTTGGCATGGAAATGCAAATTGGAAAAATTACTGTTAACAATTTTTTGGGGAAAAACTGATTCAATTTCCTGTGAAATCCAAGCTTTGGTTCTCTATTAAAGGCCAACTTTTGTATAATCTTTTTTTCTGGTAATATATTCTTACAGTAGATCATTGTGAAGTTATACTAACTGTACTATACACATAGTTACTATATTTATATAATTTTTGTTGATTTCTATTGTATAACAATCAGAATGTTTTACTGCTCAAATACAGTGTTACCAGCACTCTGTACAGATTAACATCATTTTGTAATGATTAAATAGAGTCATGTGTGTGATTCTGATTTTTACTTGATCTTATAGTAACTATACTTTAAAGAATGCACAGTCAAAATTTCTCACGTTTCTATATTCTTTATATCAATATTTTATTATTTTACCTCTTTCTTTGGTAATTTGTTAATCACAACCATCTGTTTCCATTGTTCTGTTTACTTGTTCTGACTAGCCTCTTCAAAAACATAGATCTTTTGTGCCTCAGTGAGTCATTATGATTGTTTATCCTTCTGATCTAGTNTGGTCTAATGAATGAAGAATAAAAGTGGTCTGAACGCTTGTCACAATTTCTGAGGCAATTAATGTAATGCAAATAAGTTCGAAAGGCCATTGAATTTATTTTAAATTGCTAATTCCACATGACCCTGAATGTGCACAAATGCCAGTTCTTTGCCAGAATAAAAAGAGTAGAAAAGGAGTGTCAAATCTCTATAGTCAAGCAAATCGATTAACAATCATTTTCATTGAAGTTTTATTGAATTAAATTATCTTGCAATTATACATATTCATTACTCAAAATGAGAGAGCTTCTTATTCTGCAGGGTCATCTACATTGTGAGACTTTATGGATTTTAGAACATCCGCATTTATTGTAGTACCCAATTATAAAAGTTGCCAAATTGAAGATAATTTTGTTACAGGCCTATACAAAATTTATTTTATTGCCTGCCTGGAATAGGCAAGTGGCTAAAAAGTTTACTCTGCAAAGAAATATTTCTTGTCTGAATTCTTGATTGATATTGTATATCCTCTGTTTTGTATGTTTCTTTTTGTATTCAAGCATAGAATACATACTCACGTTAAAGCTTATCATAAAATACATCCAGGAAGTGGAATCATGCAAAATAATGCCATAGCAAAAGTTAAATAAATGCAATATATACATTTGGCAAAGTCTCGATATGATGATTTTGATCACCTTATAGTTGTAAAAACGGCCACTTTTGGACAAATGACTTTGAAAAATGCTAGCTCAAACACTTTTATTCACTTGCCCTGGGCTAGTGGGCAAGTGGGTGTTTAGATCCCTGCCTTGTGTTTGACAAGACTGTCACCGCCATGTTTATTCTTTGCATAGGAGAATAAAGAGGAAGCAAAGGAGGATGAGGACGAGGATAGCGAGTTGAGTGACATTGAGAACAAAGAAGACCAAGACCTAGACAACCAGATAGACCAGGGCCAGGTCCAGATAGTCCGAGGGGAGGTCCAGATCGATCAGGGCCAGGTTCAAGCACCACAAGGTAAGAGACCAAACCATTTTTACTTTTCACCAATCAATATCACTTTATAATTGTAAAACTTAATATTGCTATACCATGCTTTCACATTCATTTTACTGCTAAAGTCTTGTCTTGTAAAGAAGATAAAAATGTAAATTCATTTGAGTAAGTACAAAGCTGTGATTGATATGAATTTAGTTTATGTTGATATCAATATTGCCCAGATGTGGCACCCACAGAAAGTCGTCCGCAGATACTCAATGCCGTTTAGCTTGTTCATGTGATCTTGATTTGAATTGATATAGTTTTATGATGATAATTTGTAACAAGATTTTTTGTTCTGTATTAAATCAGGATAGAGAGCTGACTTTTCATAATTGGGGGGGGGGGGGAATCATTGTGACCACTTTTATATTTTTGATGCATTTTTATGTAAAATTCACAGAGCTGTTCGCTTGTAAAAGCAATAGATGAATGATTAAGTACTGAAAACGGGAACAACAAGAACATTTTTTTTACGATTATGGCACGAATTATTTTGCACTTCACATATTCATTAATCCTTCAGTGAGAAAAAAATCAGGGAACCCTCAACATTGTGAGTAAAAGATATATTTATCAATAAATATTAATGGGACCCGAGGTCATACTAAAATTAAACTTGGGCTTCATAATATTATCTCCTCTCCTGGGTGAAGAAGCTTTCCTTTGTTCTGTTTCTTGAAAGCTTGCCAAGTGAGTACATGTGTGTGTGTGTGTGTGTTTGTATGTGTTTGTGCATTACTGGATGAACATCAGAGCTGCCAATAGATACAATGTATATATTGTGGGCAGAAGGGACAAAGGAATCGGACAAAGTAGAAAAACAACTTTCAAGCCTCCACAATAGCTTTATGGCCACAAAAGAAAATAACTTCCCAATTTATTCACTGAACAGATGTAACACCTGCTCAACATTTCTTCACAGAGTAAGATCGAAGTAAACTTCTTTGTATTCTGCTAAATATTGTCCAAACCGTTTGTCACTTCTGCTCACAGTGACAATTCCTAAATTCTTGCATGTTCTGTGACAATCATTTAAAAAGGAAAGGAAAGGATGTAGTTTAGAGGCGTGTATCATTCAATTCTGAATATTTACGCCAGAAGAGAGAAAGAGGATCGCCATCTTAACGTCTCCATCCGAAAGACGGTATGCGACCAGGCTTCGAACCCACAGGCAGGAACTAACCCAAGTCTATGACTGTCCCAAAAAGCTTGATTTCAGGCGCACGCCACAACGCCATTTCAATGCATTTATTTAAATCAGTAAAAATATATGTTAAGAGCAAAGCAAGATTTAAGCAAAGATGTGAAGATGTGATGCAGTCTGTATTTGTGTACATGTATGCACTTTTATCTCAGCAGTTGGGATAATGGATTTGGACAAAGTAAACAACTTCAAACCATTCACAATTTAGCTAGATACACACAAAGTAAATTCCCTTCCCGCTTATCCTGTGGAGAAGTGTCGAACATGTGTAACACCTGTACAGTGAATTTACAGAGACGCTACTTTTATTTTGTGATCATGAAGCTATTGTGAAGGAATAAACAAATTTGATTACTTTGTCCCTATCCTTTGTCCCTTCTGCTCACAATGACATCAGGCAGCTAGACTTCAACATTTTGGTTTTATGCAAAATCTGGAGCTTTTCGTTTGTACCCGTGCATGCAGACATCTTTTTTCCCGCTATTTCAGTCGATATTCAAATTCCCTGAAGTTTCAAAGTCATCTTGATTGCACAAAGATTTATCTTTTCTAGCTGTCTCTATTTACTTGTAAAGTTTGTGAATGTGCTGTTGCCTATATTTGTAAATTTTTTTTCTTGTCGCTACTGTGAGTTTAAACTATATCCCTTCAAACCAATGTAGTACATTATTGAAAATTCAAGTAGCAAAGACTCTATGTATCTTTTCCTGTAATATTGGATAGTCAATAGATTTAATGGTGAGTCTTAAATTATTGTATAATTTCCTTTAGAGAAATCACCATTGATTTGTTAAGTTCAATTTTCAATGCAAAGAAGTTGCATTCTACCAAATGTTGCAGTTTCCATGGTCAATTTCAGTTGGGAATGAATCACATAAAATCATTTGATAGTACTGTATACTAATACTTTGCTGCACATAATTAATGAAATGTGAATAAAAAATGTCTGATTCTAATAGAGCATTTTCACTGTGCATTGGTTCTGCATAGTATACAACTAAATTGGATTGTCCTTCAGCCATCTGCAGTTTGTGGATTTAGAGAGAAAAATAAACATACCCACCCATGGCTTACAAACAGAATCACCTGTATACTCGGTCAATATTTGAAATAAATTGTTTAATCAACGTAATTATTGTTATGCTTTATGTCATAATGAATTTATATTTCTTGAAAAGTCACTGTTATTTTCAAAATGTATAACTTTATGGCTGAATCAATTAAGACTTTGTAGCATTATTCAAACATAATTGTGTCTGAATTTGCAGACTAATGAGAGGGTTTGGCACATCATGTGTACACAAAAATAGAATGTATTTCCAACTCAAGGTTTTCAGACAAGCAATTTAGGCCAAGAAGAAACAATTGTTTGGTTGCCCAAGAATAGCATATTTGGACAAAAAATATGGTCCGTCATTTGGAAAAAGTTTTGGTATTTATTTCTAAACT
>BQKZ01000534.1:1522-27787 GCA_036244855.1 Temnopleurus reevesii | reverse complement strand
ATTTTATTTTTGGAAATATTTGAAGCCTGAAATATCTAGTTTCATTTCGTGCCAAGATTTTTAAAAATAATTTTGTATTTTAGGAGATATATTGTGCTACATGTAAGTACCACGATCCAAAAATGCTCTAGAAAAAGGATACGAATTAATGTGACCCCATCATACAAGATTACAGTTATATTTTTGCCTAAATGTCTATGGTGCAACTTTAGAGGGGAAAATTACAGTTGAGAGGGTGTTCCCCCCAAAAAACAAATGAATACTTTCTAATGAGGGGCATTTTATCAAGGGTTAGTCTGTTTGGAAATAACAACAGCTTGTTTATAGTGATTATGGAAAAACATGACATTTGATGTAAAGAAAAGCCAAGGAATCTAATATGTAAAGTACTTTTTTAGGTTATGTTCGTGAAATAAAGGAGTTAATCTGGCTGTACAAAAATCCTAATAGGGCAGTTAGGCAGTCAAACGGATCCCACCCTGTTCCTACAGTATAAACTGTATAATCAAAATTGCGATTTGATTGCTAAATTACTTTTTAAATCTTGTTTTTGTTATTGATTTTGTCTAGCTTAATCGTTGTTTATGATTCAACAACAGAAAATGCTAATTCTACAATCCACAATTTTATTCAAACATTATAAAAGTAAAGTCAGTTTGGGAAAAGTGTGGCATCAGTTAGGCAGTCTGATTAAGACAAGTGTCTAGCTTTTTTATGAGTACATGTATGACATCATTTCTTCAAGATTTAAGTCAGTTTAGGAGCAGGGTAACATCAGCTGGCAGTCTGAATGCCAAGTGTCCAACCTTTTCATGTGTATGACATCATCCCTCCAGATTTTGTAGCTTTATTATTGCCAATAAAGGGCTAAAAAAATCCAACATAAATCTATTTCAAAACTATACTGCAAGTATATCAACCAAATTCAGAATACAGCAGTGGTACAGTAAAATTATTTTAAATCAAAGTTTTTTTCATATTTTGTCCATCATTTCCACATTCCAAGCTTCCTGTGTCCAGATGTATTTAATTACATGGATCAGAGGCCTATCCAATATTTGTTAAGATTAAATCAATATTTCAACATCTGCTGTGCACTGTGCAGTTCCTTTTCCCTGACTTTCACTAGATGCAAAACTAATATCTCTCCTATATTGCATGTTTACTCAAAATTATGTCATTATTGTTGTGTACTCTGACATTTCCACCATATTGGACAGAAATACACTGTTTTAGATCATAAGATTATTTTTACCAACTATCCACTTGTTTGATAATAATATTTTGTTTCTCTTTAAAGTGTTCTTTTTTTCTTTTTTTTTTTTTTACATATTGTGTGACCTTCTGCTTTGAATGTGTAACAGGTCTTGTTTGATTGTTGTTTTTAACATGAATGACAAAAATGAATTGCCTTGTGTTTTTCATTTTATATTATTTGATTAGGCAAACAATTGTTTTTTTGTACTTGAATGCCAATTTTGAAAAAGTGTGTGTTTTTTTAGAGCCTGTCAAAAGGAAAATAAGACATACAGTACTACATGTAGGGAGTAAAAAAAAAAACAAAGAACATCATTCTGAAAAAGACTTTGTGTTGGATTTTACATCTTTTTCAATAATTCTACTGTGATTTTTTTTTTAAAGTGCAACAAAAAAGTTAAGGTCAGTCCATATTTAGAGGATTGCTTCATAGAGGGCAACCAAACATTATTTTGTATTCCTTTTTTTATTTGGGGGGGGGGGTAGTTCTTTTCAGGTGTTCATTTATTTTCTTCAAATATTATGTTTTTATTGTTCTGCCTGTGCTACCAAACTGAGTGCATAACAATGATCTCTCTTTAATAATGCATGCTGAATAAAAGCTGTATATTCATATTCAATAATAAGCAGCTGCTATTCATAATACATTTATCTGCTTCATTACTCCCCAACCTGTATTTAATGTCTGTGTAATCATAATACATGCCATGCCTGTCCACTAACACTCACGTTGGTTGTATTGTAATCTTAGGGCCGGGCCCCACTAGTTTGCTAACACTTGTTAATCAAATAAAATTAGATTTGACACAGATCAGGGGCTTATTTTTAAAGATTTTCCATGCTTAATTCATATTATTTGTTTCCATTCATATGAAAAGTGGTTTTCTTTTTCGAAGTGCATGCACTTTAATTTGCCATCAACATCAACGTGCTATCCATTATACTTTTGTCATATCTGTTAGTGGATTCTTCCTTGCTTTAGCGCTTAAAATCGCTTTCATTTTTCGGTTTTATATAGAAATAAATTATTGATTAGAATGCTATTAATTTATAGAGTGAAGCATGGATCTTACAACTGAGGTCAACTTATGAGGCACCTTTGCTTACTCTTCATTATTTTTTAAAAATCTGAATTCGAGCCAAAATGACCCATAATTGTATTTACATTGTAGGACATTTTCAACAGCAATGTCAACAGGCAATCATTAAATTTTCCATTTAATGTCTTTTTTTCCTACAGAGGAATCCACATGAATTGCAATGTTTGTGAGAAAGCTTTTTAATAGATTGTTAATTCTCATTATTTTTTCAATGTTTCATTTTTTTTTTTCGTTTTTCATGCAGGAATCCAGATTGATCCAAATGCACAATTCCAGGATATGGTGAGCTCAATATCAATACATAATGATATGAACGTGTCAGGCTTTGAAAAGGGATTTTTGCATCACTTACAGGGCTCATGCTTAATAGTGATAGCCCAGATGCCATTGACTACTTAAAATTCTGCTGGGCCACCTGAAAATTTAGAATAAGCCATATCAGGTAGCCCAGCTGACTATTGGGTAAACATTACTCAAATTATTGTGACAAATTTTAAGCGGATCATTTTAGCCATCTGAAAAATGAAATATTTATGCTCGGGTGGCCCAGCTGGCCACCAGAAAAAAATTAAAGGGCAGGCTCTGATTTACATTCTTTAACGTTGGTGCTGGTCTAAAATTAGGATTGTTTGTATAAGGGCCCAAACAGCTAATAAGAAATGGATCTAACTTTACAGGTAAGTTTTATTAGAGGTTAGGGTGTATAAGATGTTGCGTAAATTTGTGAATACCATTTAATTAAATTTTTGTC
Organism: Temnopleurus reevesii; assembly: GCA_036244855.1. Taxonomy (NCBI): domain Eukaryota; kingdom Metazoa; phylum Echinodermata; class Echinoidea; order Temnopleuroida; family Temnopleuridae; genus Temnopleurus; species Temnopleurus reevesii. Next base: position 24,679 of record BQKZ01000534.1, on the reverse strand, counting down.
ACCGACAATAGGCGATATCTCTCGAAACTGTTAACATCAATCTGTTTGAGTTGAAGTGACTGCTGATTTGGGGAGGTCATGTACATGCTACATTTTTCATTTCAGATGAATGATATATTTTCTTTGTTCAACATCATCGAAGGTACTTGATGGCTAAGATAATGGTTGTTGTTATGTTTTCTCCAATTTTTGTTAGCGGCTACACTATTCATATTTTAATCTGACTTCATGGAAATTCTGGAATAGTTGGCATCTCTATAATCAAAGGTCAAATACATGTTATGTAATAGATTTTGTATTTTCGTGTGTAGAGTTAACCTTTTTTTCTGTGTTTTACTCAACAGGGACCAGCTCAAGTAGAAGATGATAATGGTGGGTATAATTTATGTTAGAAGTTTCATACACTTTTTGATGGATTTACGTTAATCAATATTCATGAGTCAGTTCAATAGACGGTTGATTTCTGAAATTTTATTATTCACTTGGTAATGTGCCGCCATGCAGTAGCATAAATAACATCTGCACACAATGTGTTTTGAACAGAGCTGTTAACCAGAAGTATTTTATCCTAGTATTTACATGTACATGTAGCAGGACTTTTCATTGAAAATAGGACAATATAAATCAAAATAGGGTATTTTTAGTTCTTGAGATACAGTGTTGGGAAATACACGGAAGCTAAGAATAGGAATGATAGGTTTTTATAGATATGATGTTATGAGCTCTGCTTAATGCCTCAGCGACTTATCTACCACAGATCATCCCAATTCAACATGATCCTTTGGACATTTTGCCTTTGTTATCTGAGTAGTGTCCCTCTACATGTTTAATGGCAGTTAATCAGATGACAGAGTATTCAACTTGACTAAAACAATCATGTTGAATTGGGTAATCAAGGGCGTATTTTTGACTGGGTCATAATTGATAGAACAACAAATGGGGAAATGAGTTTAAAAGAATTAAAAATCTGGAAATAATGATTAATGTACATTTCAAATGTAAGTTATGTTGAAAATCATAAATTTGTCAAAGGGCATTGATTATGATTTTATAATTGCATACAGTTTTCAAACACATATTCATGCCATGTTCCTCTTTCTCCACCCCTTCTTTTCCTTCTCTTTAATTTTCTTCTCCCTTTCTTTGAACTTTGTTGTATCTTCTCACTTGTTGGCAACCCTTTCTTTATCCCCCTCTCTCTCTCTTTATTCCTTGCATTTCATTTTCATTCCATCTCTCATGTATTATGTGTCTATATCTATCACTGTTTCTCATCTATCACTTTATTTCCTCTATTTATCTCTCATTCAGATGAACAGAACTTAGAGGATGAAGAAGAAAGAATACAACATCAAATCGGCGACAGGATAGACGAAGAAGATCAATATTAGCAATCAACATAGGTAAAAACCAGGGTACTTTTATATAGAGAATTGCAACCTAATCTGATTCCCAGGCGGTTTTTCACCAAATCCTTCTTAAAATATGTGAATGAATGTAATAAGAATTAAAATTCTCAATGATTCAACACAACTGATACCTATCATGTTTAAAGTCATTCTTAAAAAGGTTTTTGTAACTTGGTGAAACACCGCCTAGGTACATAAAGTAGGGGGTTTCTCCCTTCAAGAGACATTTCCAGATGTTTGTTACATTTTAACACATTGACTACTGAAACCCGATAGTCCCTGCACGAAGTCTATGGGAATTACTGAATTCAGTAGTCGATGGGTCAATAGATATATTGAAGGAGCAAAACAAAATGGTGTACAATTCATGAGGTTTTGCCACTCTATACAAAGGTACTCTAGCCAAAATATATTCTGTTCCGTTCATGGACAACTTCAATCTACAATTTGAGAGAAGTATGGAGAAAGCTCTGCCAGAAGTGGGACCAGATAGAACAGTGCATCGAGGGGCATCCACGGCCTGAAACTTACTCTATATCAAAATGATCAAGACTCATATAACCAAAAAGCAGTGATTTAGATGATTTTTTTTCTACAAAACAAAGTTGTTTTTAAATGTAAATTCCTTGAATACATTTAGAGTTTTTGTTTGTTTATTATATTTTTGTTATTCTCGCAATACACAAATTGATTATTTGTGCAACACTGACTCATTCAGACACTTTTTTAGTACACACACCACTTTAAAAGAAATCATTATCCTAATCGCTTTTTTCTTCAAAAATATATACAATGTCCCAAGTACATGTACTTGTATTAATTGAGAAGTTGCAATATGTAGCGATTCAATAGTACACTACTGACAAGAGATCTTGTCAATGGTGTTCAATGGTCCCGAAAGGTTACCATGTATTAAAAGGATTAAAAACTTTTCCGTCGAAATGGCTGAAGGAATCTTTTGTTTACAATGTACATGTTTTCAAGCAAAATCTGTATGCGCCAGTGATGCAGAGACATAAAATGTTCTGGAATATGCTCAAGTTGCATTTTCATATGAATTCAATGCTTTCATCACAAGTGGATGGTTGAGAGTATGGTTATTGTTGTCATATTTTCTCTCATTTTTATTCAGCTGTTTTGTTATTCACATTTTAATTTTGCCTCATACATATTCCAGAATGATATTGTGTTTATTAAGACATATCCTTGTCTTTCTTGTATTTGGAATTTGATACATTTATATATATTGGATATTTTGATAGCACTGATATTCATCGAGCCATTCTACATGTATGTACCAGGGTTAGGTTTCATGAAGCTGTTTGTAGACTTTTGCAAGACTCCATGCAAGACTGGTGACCTTTCCTGCACCCAAGGATAACCCCAGTGTGGCAGAGTTAGGACCCCAAAGAAGGGTTACCACTCCTGCATAGAGATTTGCCTAACTCTTATGAAACCGTTTATTGGTTTTGATCTTTGTATTGTAGTTTTGATAGTGAGATATGGTCTGAGATGTTCCAATTAGAACACTGATGAAATCCATATAATCTTCATTTATCACAGCAGAAAATTTAGGTTTCTATTCTTAAGTCGCAACTTTCCATGCAAGCAGCGTTCAACTTGAAAACAAAATAATTCTTGCTTGTCATGACTTCACATTGTTCATTTAGGAATTGAGAAAAAAAAATGTCCAATGAAAGCTTGCCTTGGCAAAGATAAAGTTTAGATGTTCAATAAAATGAGGCATTCAGTTGATTTAAATCTTGTAACCTAATGATTTGTTACTAATTCCTTAAGAAACACAGACTCAGATTTCTTTTGAAGGTGTTATGTGACAGTATGATTAGCTTTCATGTTTTAAATTTCTGTTTCCAGAGTGACTAGTTTGATGAGAACTTATCCATGCTCAAGTGTATAGAAATCTTTGGTTCAGTTGAATTGAAGTAGAATAGAAACTAAGTAAATGTTTAACGATGAACATTGAAATAAGCAGGAAATTTGATATATTAGGTTTACAAAAAAACTACTGATATAAGACCAGAAAATACCTTGAACAGGAATCTCAAGTTATTAGGCAGCTTTATATCAAGTTTCCATTGTACTTTTTGATAGTTCTAAATTCTACATCTCAAAGTATGTATTCTTATTATAGTTTTGTTTAACTCCTTGTTAGGTTGAGAAAGCTACTCCCCACATCACCAAATAGATGCATACAGTGGAAACTCAGTATTACGAGGTGCTTAGGTCCATAAGAAATACCTCGTTATATCAGTAATCTCTTGATATCAGGTATAAACACAATAAGGTTTTGATAGCTGGGACCTGAATTTTTACATCTTTATATATGGAATTTCATTATATTAGATATTAGATCTCTTTATACCGAGTTTCCGCTGTACCAGCATTGGTATTAAACTGTGTATGTGTCTGCAATGTCACATTGACCTACCAAAATGAGACACACATGTAGGGCTCGGCCAAACTGAGCAACTGTGCTTCTGTTATAATTCAATCCCTTCTTGCAGCTTATTTCTTCATGCTTTCTTCTGTGCAAATCTCTAACTGATCTCTGCTGGATAATGTACATGTATAAGCTGGAGTTTTATTTTCTCCAATTTTGCGAAGTGAATTTGACACTATTTCCACTCATAACGCTAATAGACTTGTGTACAATCTTTCAAAATGTGAAAATAACAACCCGCTAATATGTAAATATGTCTGAAATCCAGCGGAATTGCTAAAATTTATCCACGCTAAATTATCGGCTTGTACAGTATATCATTGACCCATACTCCTGTACAATAGAGTGAAGTCCTTTGCCGGTCACTAATACCATTTGAATTTGCAGCCTGGTAGCATGAATAAGTTCAAGTGCCATTCTTCATTCAAATTAGAAGGAGAGTGAATTGACATTTTGTAAAGGAGTGGTAAAATGGCCACCTGTCTGTTTCACCTCTACAAGCCAATTAATACATCCAGTTTCTATAGAGATAAGTGGTTTCTGTACATTCTTTCTTCATCTTCTCTCTTTCCCTCTCCCTATCCCCTCTTCTGCAGAATATTCCAAGTATGTAGTGCTCTGCTGAATAATATATCTATGATATGTACATATTGTATGAATGCATTTATAACAAACAGAAGTGGTGTAGTCGTTTTATTATTATTATTATTATTATTATTATTATTATTATCATTATTATTATATTTGCATTGGTTATTCATGAATATGTATGTATATCTGGAAATGTCCAATCTGATTTGAAAGCTTTGATAAGAAGACGAAGAATTTTGGAAAGCTCTTAAATGTAATGTGTGTGCAATTTGATATGAATGATGGAAATGATAACAAATCTTGGTTTTATCTTGTGTAAAGTATTTTGTTTAATTCCAAATTTGGCTCATCTGATTGACTTTATACACAGCTTAGAAGATGTGACAGTTGATTAGATTTGCCATAACTGGGGCCTGTAACATATAAGAGATTAATACTATCTCTGTGGTACATGTTTTACCATAGTCGTACAATTAATATTTAGCACCAGTACAATTGAATCTTTTATGTTACAGGCTCCTGATTGTTTAATTAATCAAAATGCTTATCAAGATAAACCTAAACTGTGTTGTATATATATAACATCATTCACAAAATGATTTTGTTTTGCGAGATGAAATCTACACTGATTGTCCATTATTGTAATTATTATTTTTTGTTATTCATATGCATTTGAAAAATTTTGAGACTTGACTAACACTAATCATGATATGAAGTGAAATTGATTGAAATAAGAAATTTAAGTTATACATGTAATAGTAAGATTAAAATCCATTCTGAAACAGTCTTTCAATCTGAGACACTGGCTGGATTTTCAATTGACTAATCCTTTGTCATTAGTAAGAATAGAACTTGAAAGGGAAAAAAGTCCCGTACGGTGATCAGTGCTTCAATCATTTAAAAAGCTATCATCCACAAAATTGAATTGAATTGTAAATGCGTGTGGAGGTGCCGTGGTGTAGTGGTCTTGACTCTCGCCTTTCAACCAGAGGGTCGTAGGTTCGAATCCTACCCATGGCGTCAATTTCCTTCGGCAAGTAATTCATCCACATTGTGCTGCACTCAACCCAGGTGAGGTGAATGGGTACCTGGCAGGAACATTTATTCCTTGAAATGTCAAGTGCGCCGCGGATGGCTGCCGGGCTAAAGCCAGGGTAAAGCCAGGGTAATAATGTAAAGCGCCTTGAGCACTCAGCAGAGTGGATACGTGCACTATATAAATTGCATCTATTATTATTATTATTATTGTGTTAGATCTTCTGATGAGACTCAGAACACTTGATATAACACAACCTGGTTACAAAGCTATATGGTTATTGATTCATGATGATGAAATATATTGTGTAAAAAAACAATATGTGAGTATGAATGGATCAGATCTCTGCAAATATTGAAGATTTTATGAGGCATTAACAAATAAGTGTAAACATCTAACTCATTTGTATGTTAAATGAAAATTTTCTACACATACATGTGTAAATGGAAGTATCCACAGTTCCATACCACAATACAAAAGTAAACAAACCTTGAAATGATTGGTCTAGTATCAGACCTTTTCAGTCACGAAATTTTCAAATAAGTCTGATTGGCTACTGAAAGCAATAATTATTTTTCTTCGTGACATGGCTTTAATATGCCATCCCATATATTATCATTTAACCAAGAAATTCTCAATGAGACCAAAGCGGTCTCGTTGAGTGCATAATCGTTATTATTGTTGTTGTTGTTGTTGAAGGACGAGTTGAAATATAATCAAGTTCTTCTTTATAACATTGACACTCGTGTTGTAAATATCAGAAGCATTTAGTTAATAGAATTTACTTTGAACCTTATTTAAATTCTTGTATGGGAAAAATAATCAAGCCTTTCATGTTTTAAACATCAGAAGTAAAAGTTAATAGAATTTTCATTGAACTTTAAATTTATGTATGGGGAAACTTTGTTGAGGTATCCTTATTTAGCTTAAACTCTGTCTTTCGTTTGCCAGTTTATAAAAGAGAAATGAGGCGTGAATAGTTGTCAGATGAAATTAATTTTGTCTATTGTTTCACCATGGCACCAATTTGTAAAGTCTTTGATTTTGATATGTGGTGTATTTAAAAGCACGTTATTCAACTTGATAAATGTATCGTTATTGTTTTTTATACATTTATACATGTTTAATGTATCATTGTTATAATGCATCTTTATTCAGTGTATTGCTGCTTTAAACTGTGAAAAGGAACATGTCATTGTTCAATGTGCCTTAAGTTAAAATGATACCCTAGTGTATGCTGTGTAAGCAGACAATTCTTTGATCCTCCGCGTAAAAGATTGATGCTTGGTGCCCCCCTAAAAAAAAATGTTGTATGGTTGCTCAAGAATGCCATTTTTTTTAATAGCGTCAGTTGGCATGAAGAAGCTTTTATCATAATTATTTTTTTTAGTTTCAACAACATTTTACCCCCCAAATTAAGACTGAAATCTTGAGCCACTAACTCTCCAGAAACATATGTTTACTACTGTCTGTTGGAAAATAATGACTTAGGGGGCAAAATTTACTCTTTGATACTATATTTCATATGTGCATATATGAATATCCATTGTTTTTTCTTTAATGAAGATTACAACAACACAAGAAAAAATCAGATTGGCCAATTTTAAAGGGTCAATCAGTGGAAGGTAACAAAATAACATTTTTTTAAGCCTCATTGCAAAATTTGATATTCATTTTATGAGGCGATTTCTCAAAGAAGAATTCCCACATCTATTTGACTCTCTTTATCGTTCTTGGCGGATATTGGTGCGGTCAGAAATCTTGGTAGAATAATCATTTTGGAGTTATGAGGCTTCAGTATCGGGACTGAAATAATGTTATTTATCTTTATTTTTTTTCATTACTCCAAAGCGCATAGATACATGTACATGTGTGTGCATGTTGATTCTCAGATTTTAATTGCATTGCAATAAATAAATGTTGTTTCGATCCCGTGATATCATACCTGATGATAAAAGTCATGGATTTGGGGATGCCTAAAATATTGTGCTGTAGAAACAGATGAGAATATCTTCATATTAGACAGGAAGAAACCAAACTTGGTGAAGTTTTTAGAAAATGTGCGATATAATTCATTTGAGTACATCAACTGCTACCAAGCATACATTTTTAAACTAGTGCACAAATGCACATTTATAAATATTAGAATTTTGTTGTAGAAACTGTCAGTGCATTTCAAGTCACAGGCTGTTATTGCTTTTATTATTATTTATTTATTATTATTGTCATTAAATTCCTGTTTTGTCTGCATGCTAGTCCTAGCTTGAATCATCTCATTGTCCTGTTAATAATATTCATGTAATGTTGACTTTAAATGTTCTAAAATTAATCTTGTTAAGTCTACCCTAGTAAAGGCATGCATTTTGTTTTCGAAGTTATGTTATTGGTATCTAGTCCCAATGTAGAATGTATTTAATAAAATCCTCTCTTTTACAAAGAATGACAATCTTGTAAGAGTCTTCGTTTAATTAGTCTGAGCAGAAGTCTGTAAAAGAGTGCTGCTTCAAAAATGAGATATTATCTTGCTTCAGGGCCATTCTTTTGTTGATTAATATGACCAAGGAAGTTGACTATTGGGCGCAAAATCGTATATTGAGCGAGGAACATTGCATCTTATACATGTACAGCCAAACCTCGTTATAACGCAGCCCTTGGGACCAGAGATATTATCTCTTTATACATCGAAACCTTGTTATATCAGGACCAAAATACAATAAAATACAAAGAGATGGGATCAGGGAAACTACCTTGTTATAACGACATCTCATTATATCGATGCTCTTTAAAACGAAGTTGGACTATATTATGAAGAGTAACTCTATGACTCATCACAACTGGGTTGTGTTTCATAAAGCTGTGCGTAGATCCACGCATATCTTACACGACTGTATAGACAACGGGTGATCCTTTCTCACAATGATAAATTTTGGTACTGAATCGCAACTGAGAAAGGATCACCAGTCGTTCATATAGTTGTGCATAAATCTACGCATAGCTTTATGAAACACAACCCGAGTCATCACTTCATAGATCATTAAGCAGGGAATTTGTGTCATATCACAAGTCACGCACATCACGGTGATGTGCATGACTTGTGATATTGAACCCTATTCCAACTGGGGGGGGTCAATTTGACCCCCCCCCCTCCACAAATTTTGTGATCGCGCCGCCGCGCAAAATTTTTTCACCGCGAGACTCGCTGACTTTTTACTTTCAAGTCTTGCAAAACTTTTAAGACCATTTTCGCGAAAATCGGGCGTATGGTTATGTCGCCGCGCCACTTTTTGTACATGCATGTCAAACCGAAAATCGCTCAAAAACGTGATTTTGTGTANTTAATAATATTCATGTAATGTTGACTTTAAATGTTCTAAAATTAATCTTGTTAAGTCTACCCTAGTAAAGGCATGCATTTTGTTTTCGAAGTTATGTTATTGGTATCTAGTCCCAATGTAGAATGTATTTAATAAAATCCTCTCTTTTACAATGAATGACAATCTCGCAAGACTCTTCATTCAATTAGTCTGAGCAGAAGTCTGTAAAAGTGTGGTGCTTTAAAAATTAGATGTTATATTCTTTCAGGGCCATTATTTTGTGAAATATATGACAAAAAAGTTGACTTTTCGGTGCAAAATCCTGTATTGAGCAAGGAACATTGCATCTTATAAAATCAAACCTCGTTATAGAGAAATCATCTCTTTATATCGAAACCTTGTTATATCACGGCCAAAATACAATAAAATACAAAGAGATGGGATCAGAAAAACTACCTTGTGGTAACGAGATCTCGTTATATCGGTGCTCTGTATAACGAGATTAGACTGTATAGTCAAACCTCGTTCTACCGCGGTCCTTGGGACCTGAGAAATTATCTCTTTATATCTAAACCTTGTTAAATCAGGTCCTAAATATAATAAAGTACAAAGAGATGGGACCAGGAAAACTACCTTGTTATAACGAAATCTCATTATATTGATGCTCTTTAAAACGAGGTTGGACTATATTGCCTTAAATTTGAGCTATGACTCATCACAACTGGGTTGTGTTTCATAAAGCTGTGAGTAGATCCACGCACATCTTACACGACTGTCCAAATAACTGGTGATCCTTTCTCGCACTCAATGATACATTTTGGCACTGAATCGCACCTGAGAAGGGATCACCAGTTGTTTGTACAGTCGTGCGTAAATCTACGCACAGCTTTATGAAAAACAACCCGAGTCATCACTTGGATCATTAAGCAGGGAATTTGTGTGATGTGCGTGACATGTGATATTTCACATAAACCATGCAAAATCAATGCCCACTGATCTCTGACTTGATGACCAATAGAGATGAGACATAAATAAAGTGACTCTTATAGCCCCAGTCACATAGAGCTCTGATTCAACACAACTCGACTTGATTAATCGTAATATGTTTACCCAGGTAATTCCCGGACAGAGGGGGTTTCTATTTGAGTGGGGCTTTTGGGGAAACCTATTGATAAAATTCAGTGCTTCATATTTCAAAATAAGATAATGTATCAAAAAATCAACCTTCAGGGTCAAAGATAATGGCCCGTTGTCTTTATTACGCATATGTGATGTCAGTCGGTCATTTTGGAGGATAAGGCATTGGATCATGAAAACATACCTGCCTGCCAAGTTTATTATTCTTCCCCTGATACCCAAGATTTGGTGTTATACAAATCTATACACCACCAGAATAGCATTCTGGAATATGCACGAGGTGTTTTTATGTGAATTCAGGGCTTTCATTATTATTGTTGTCATGCTTTCCGTCACTTTTGTTCACCTCGTATGTTGTTCACATTTATATTCTTGCCTCATGCATACTCCAGAATTGTTGACAGAATCTGTGACAAACTAGCGGACAATTCTCATTCAGTTTCCATATAAAATTTTCATAAATAAGTTAATGTAGAACTTGAAATAAGGGTTCGACAAGATTATTTCGAGAATACATGCAGGATTGATAAAGGGATGAATACTCAATCAAAAATATCATTTTGTTCATTTTTTTTAAAGTTTGGTTTACATCATAAATGGGAAAGTTGTCTGTTACTATGTCACAGATTCCTTCAAAGTTGCCAACCTAATGTATCCCCATCAGCGGCAGTGATCATGATATCATTGAGGCTTTGAAAATGCATACCTTTTCAAGAGTCTGTCAGATTTTGCAATTTGTTCTCTCATTTTTCCTTATCAACTATCCATACCATAATTACCTTGTTGGGTACCCCTTTAAACCTCTCAATCTCTCTCTCACTTCCTCATGACACCTCTTTTTCAATCTCGTGTTCCTGACACTTTATAAATAAAGAGTTCCTTATATAAAATAATCCATTTTATCGCCCTCACCTTTTATTACATGATAAAGCACATTTGATTTATCTTACATTCGCCGTTGTATAAAAACAGCTAACTTCTCATCTTTCTGTCATGGGCTGAAATTCACAAACTGTATTTTTCATTGTTATTGGTCAGTTCTATGTAAATTGGACGCAACTCTTGGGTAGAAAATAGAAGTTTACTACGGAACAAGATTTTTTTTTGCATAAATATTGATTACATACATGTAGATGCCAAACAAATCCCAAATTCTTCGCCCGTCTTATTTGATATAAGAGCCTAAAGCGGAATTAAAATCTTTGGATGACAGATTTTTTTCAGAAGAAGAAGACACCTTTGTGTATCCACTTTGATAAAGCAATGAACTATCCATACAATTTGTCGAGTGTTTCTTTGGGTACCAATGACATTTTCCTTGTTGACTGATGCCCTAATTAGTTGATACATTTTGAAAAATAGTCTTTTTCAGGAGACATAAGCAATGCATCATGGCATTTTTCTGAGTTCTATTATATATTCTATACAAGCAAGTACTCCCTTTAGTGAGAAAGAGAAATTAACAAATACAAAATTTGGTTAATAGCATGGTGACTAAAATTCATAACAGTTTGATGAGACAAAACATTTTCTTTTGCAACCATTATGATACATTTTGTAAAAATTTTGAATTATTTTTTTGAAAGAAGGGGTGTTCATCATGCAAAACTGATCAAAGTTTCTCCTTCTATGAGGGGATACAGGGCATTTCTCACATGATTTCATCAAACAGAAAAATCTTGGCCGAAAGACCACGATTCATAGCTATCCTTTGATGGACTTTCAAGCCTAATGTCCATAAACAAGAGCACAAAGTTTGAAGAAAACCAGCATGGCATCTCTGCAACACACATGGGTAAAAGAAAGGTGTAAAAGATATCATAGCGATAGGTGGGCAATTTTGTGACAAACTGTGAGAGACTTCAAGGTCCCTCGACAGGTTACATAATTAATTAGCAGTCTCTGTTCAGCATTTGTTGTCTTGTCCATATCTTGTCTGGCACAAGTAGATGACAGTTTTATAGACATACAGTGGAAGCTCAGTATCACGAGGTGCTTGGGACCATCAAAATACCCTGTCATAGCGGTAGTCTCTTTACAGCAGAGTTAAAAAATAAAAAATTATTAAGAGCTGGGACCAGACTTTTTACCTCTGTATATCAGATATTTTGCTATAGATCAGATCTCGTTATACCAAATTTCTACTGTACTTGATTCCAAGATAGAAAGAATGTGCTATCTGTTATTGCCGACTCAGAGAGATGAACATATTCTTTCCAATGATCCTGCATTGCTTTCTGATAGGAGCTTCAGATGTAGCTTGCCTTCCTCTGTCCGAGCTGTAAAAAATTGAGATAAAAAGAAAAAGATAACAATTCACATCTGAAATTACAACTCGCAGAGAAACATCACATTTTATGCCACAGTCACTTAGAGCCTCGACTGAACACGATGCGTTTTTCGGAGGCAGTTAAGTGTGAACTGAACAAAGAGTTAAATTGTGTTGCTATAGGGCCTTAGCGGGCCAAAAATATTGATCTATAGTTCCTAATATTGCCAAAAATGCTTGCATTTTCCCTCTTCTGAGAACTAAAATCTATCTCACATAATAATAATAATAAAAAAACTGTATGGTCTTAGTGAAATCTACCAATCTTTGATGCAGAATTTCTGATTCGTTTATCTCTGTCCCATAGATAATTCTGATGACTCACTACTTTCAGACTGCATTGAACTCCCTAATAGTAGAATAAAAATATTCAATGCATTGATCTTCAGTCTTTTAATGTATCCGCAGATACTGCCTTCACAATTTATTACCATACGTACAGCTTTATTGATTTTGCTCAGAAATGAAGAGCAATATTTATTGTAACCCCAGGCAAAAAATATTCTTCTCCTACTCAAAGTAAAGAAAACATTCTACTCCTACCTCCCATGTACTTTCCAACACTGTACCTCCAGGAATTAAAAATCCTTTTTTGTCCTATTGTCACTGAAAAATCCTGCTTCAGTGGAAACTCTGTATAATGAGGTACTTTGGACCATCAAAAATACCTTGTTATAGCGGCAATATCTTTATAGCAGACTTAAAAAAACAATATGTTATTAAGGGCTGGGACCAGATTTTTTACCTTTTATATCAGATATTTTGTTATATCAGATCTCTTTATACAGAGTTTTCACTGTACATAGGATAAAATCTTACTAGCTGGCAGCTCTGCACAAATTAATTTTACTTACCTTGTTCAATTTGTATCCATTGTTTGCTGATGTAGTACTGCAAACAGCTTTCAAACTCCTTGTCACTGTAGTTCTCAACATAGATAGGTACAAACGGATCTAGCCATTCAAAGCCCTGCAAATTAAAGGTTTAAAACAAATATTAATTTAAGAAATTCAAAACTTCTATAAATCATATTGAAAACATAAAAACACATAACAGAAAATTAATAACTTTACTGACTCTGGTCCAAACACATAATAATTTGAGTAGTTTTTCCTAAGTCAATTACTTTCTTCGTTTACTTAGACTTTTTAATATTCATTTCTTCAGATAAAATGATTTTTTTCTACTATGTTCAAGAAGTCGAGAATGAGATAGCAAGCAATATGGGGTTTAAATACAGGTAAATCTGCCTAATTCAAATCTCTTGGGACAAAAATCTCTTTGACTAAGGAGAAATTCACCTTAGAAGAAGTAAATAATGTACCGGGTATGTTTTATATGACATGGTCCCCCTGAAATATCACATTGACTTAGGGAATTATTCGACTTACAAAAGTTCAACTTAGGCATAGTTGATGGGACATTAATGGAAATACATTACTGGAATCAAGACTGGAAAGACACATGAAGAACATAGGTTCAACTGTAACGTTAGAATAACTCTTATCTACACCTCGAAGCTGCTATCAAAGTCAGATTACTCTGCTTATGTGTCCTTGACATACACGATATCAATATATTTTAGAACAGGCTGACATACATGTACATGTACTTACTTAAGAAAGCAACCATTGATTTATTTTGCTCATGTAAATTTATTTTCATTGAATTGGTTGGCAATTAAAGCTCTCTATTATCGAAGTACCTTGGTTACTATGCTGACCTATTACTAAGTCTTTTCTCCAAGAAACAAACCCACCATTTTGGCAGGAAGATGGAGAAAATATGACCTTACCTCTTTTTGGAGTAGATGAAGAGGTCTAAAGTCCATCTTAGGAGCTTGATGGCAGTTGTGCTGGTCCACTGTGGTAAGGATGGCACCATTTGTCTAGTATGTGGGGAAAATTTATAAAATGTCTTTATTTCTGTGTTTTGTTCAATAAAAAGTGTTTGGATTTTAGGGTAATGTGTAATAGATTAGATGAAAATGAGGAGGAGAAGAGGAGGAGGAGGACCACGATAAGGATGATGATGATGATAATGATTATGGTGATGATGGTGATGATGATGATGATGATGATGATGATGATGATAATGATGATGTTGATGATGGTGATCTTGATGATGATGATGATGATGATGATGATTGATTATGATGATGATAATGGTGATGATGATGATGATGATTATGATGATGACAATGATGTTGATGATGATGATGATGATGATGATGATGATGATGATGATGATGATGGAAATTAAAATGAATAAACAATGATAATCGGCTAAGAATCCTGAAATCTTGGAACATCCAATACGATTTTCTTAACAAAACAAAATTAAAGAAAATTACCAAATATTTCTTCAATTGAAGGAAACAATTCCATATTTATTCTATTGAACATGTGAAACTAGACTGTATGCCTAAGAAAATGAAATTTTATGTATTACATCAGCTTGTTTTATGTAGTAAATTAACTATCAAGGACATCTGTGCTGGAAAGTGGAAATGCATGCTTACCCATTGTCCTTTCAGCATCTTCTTGAAGTGATAAGCCATCCTAAGCTCATTCACTGGAATCTGAAATAAAAATATGTTTCATTTTTAGAAAGACTTTGACTGGCTGTAAAGATGCAATCATTTGTGTCTCCTTTATTCTTGGCAATTCTTGCCAACTACGAAAGCAACTTCTGAACCACTGTGGGCTCGATACTGTTTTCACCGAAAATAACCCATCTGAGTTGGGGTACCCACTTGGACATTAATGTATGTGTTATCATTTTGGACAGATTCTCAATCTACGTAGATGAATCCTCGACCTTGCAGGGTCGAAATTTGGGTCTCTTGCCATCCTGCAGTCAGAAAGGTTTTACTCCTTACACCATGGAATCAGAAGTCACAAATATTTTGAATGGTTTTTACAAGTTTTTTTTGCCCTGTGACCTTTGACCTCTGGACCCAAAATATGATATGTCTATTCGTACATGCTTATACTTGAGCTAGGTTTGGTAGAATTCTACCCAACTGTTCTGAAGTTACCATGGCCAGATACAAGTAGTCATTTTCTGACAGTCACCATGGCATTATTTAGTGATAGTGCTTTTCATCCAATCAGAATCAAGGATTTTATTAGATTAGTCAGTGCCGACAAGCTGTCGCTGGCGAAAAACTTCATGAAATGTCCTCCAGATGTAATACTTACAATGTATCCTCCTGGTTTCCTGATGTTGGTCATCTCAGCAAAGAGTCCATTGACAGCTTTCACAGCGAGGATCAGACGGAACTGACCTGATGAACTCTGCTCCTGAAGCTCTTTGAGGATCACCCCGATCACATCGGTAGCATTCTTTGGACGATTCAAACCCTGTTCAAAATGAAAATGTTGGTTAGTCAGAAATGCTACATTAAAAGCTCTCTAGGAAATCAAAACCCTGTTTGCAATCAGAACATTGATCATTCAGAGTTGCCAACTTTAAACTCTTTTAGGACTACACAGAACACATCAGAAGCATTCTTAGCATTCTTCTCCAAAAAAATGAATGAGAAGTTTCAAGAAAAATACAGAAAACACATTATCAATCAATAATTGTCCCATTTCTCTCCATTGTGCAGTAAAATAATACATTTCTAAATCAGCTTGATCATCAATTAATGACAAATTCAGGCAAATATAGGCTGTTCCACAATAAACTTATAAGGATACCATCGCTCAAAGCAGGTATTTAATAAAGTCAACTCTGCCTAAGTCAAATCATCTAAGTCAAAAATAATTTTGTGGTCCCACACATTCAAATTTAATAGCCAAAGTTACCAGCGCACTTGCCCCAGCATGTACATCAAAATGTAACGAGTCAATTTTTCACTGATCAGGGCAATTCAAAATATGCATGACTAGAATTGAATTAATCTTCTGAACCCACCTGATCCACGACAGATAAGAGAGGTTGCCCTGCCTCAGTTTGTTCTCTCTTACTCCATTCATAGCTTCTGCTTGTCACAATCTGGTGAAGAAAGAAAAGTAAGAAGAAGCCATAAACATTTTATAGAGTATAACACATAATGAAAATACCCGCAATACAAGAAAAATTGTGTACAGGAAACTTTGCCTTTGAAGTCAAAATTTGTCGGAACCACAAAAATGTTGTTTGATTTAGGATAAAATTGGACTTGCAAGAGCTAATTAATACATCTTTTGCATCTTTTGTACTACAGAATTACTTTGAACTGGGAGATTAATAGATTTGTGTTTGTGACAGAGATAACAGTATATTATCTAACAAGAGGTTTTCAAATAAACAACTGACTATACGCCAGTCTCTAGTCAATGATTTCTAAACGCATTTGAAATAACCTAGTTGCTACATTTCTGGTATAACAGCAGTTGGTTGGGCTCATGCATGTTAAACCAACAACATTTTTTCCTCACCAATTAGCACTTTTGTTAGAATGATTTCTTTCAAAACAAGTGTCACCTAAGGACTCAAACTTGTGACTCGGCTATTCTTGCTCCATAACCACTTAGCCATGTCACATTAACATATTTTACAAGAAAAGTTATAAGAAGTGAATATTAAGTAAGCCACATACCTTTTTGAGGAAGTGTTCATTCCTTGATCTAAAATGTTTGAGCCAATCAGACGAGAGGGCAGGTTGATCGTACATTCCCTCATGAGACACAGAGTCCAAGAAATCCCACTTGTTGTTCACATTCCAGGAGTTTGCTGCAAATAAAAATAATAATAAAGTAAACCTCATTTAAAAATAAATTTGGTCAACTTATAAATAAACTTATTTATTACATAATCCTTGTGCATGAAATATTTCTGATCTGGATTCAAGTTATTGTTGAGGGAACCCAATCTTATCACACTTTAAAAATGAAATTCTCACTACAAGCGAAGATATACCAACTTTTCTGGATTATGCATGAGTATGTATTTTCATATGAAATCAAGGCAATTTTTACAGTAGAATGGATGAGAGTATGGTCATTGCTGATGTGTTTGCTCTCACTTTCGTTAAGCTGCTGCATTATCCACATTCTAATCTTTACCACATGCGTATTTCAGAATGATTGGCATCTTTGCGAGTGTTGTAATCTTTTGTAATAATCAACATTCCTCTTATTAAGAAAACTTTATACAAGATAATCAACGAACAAAATGAAAACTACAGCATCTATCTACAGTGAAAACCAACTGAAAAGGGCCATACAACAGCCTTTATCATTCCAAACCTAACGAGATAAAGAAGTACTAAATTTCCTGTACAACCTGGCAGGTGTTTCACCAAGTCGTAGACTTAAGATAAAATTTTTAATTAATTCTTATTCGGTGTTGCTGGAAAGGTGCAGGTGTTTGCAAATCAGTTGCAAAGTTAAACGCATGTTTCTACTCCTGCACATTCTGTGCTCAACAAGACACACATGTAACAATTATTTTTACTGGTTCATGCCGATCAACTGCAACTTGCAATCAATTGCAAACACCTAGAAACTCCCCTAGTAAGTAATTCGTAAATTGGCGAAATGGTGATCTGGAAGCTACCCCCGCCCCAAGTGCCCTTGCTTGAGGGAGAAGTTCTTACCACATGGTATATGAACAATAAGGCAACCCTGGTTATGACAGAAGTGTAGTACATGATTGAGGCATGTTGTCTTTCCACTTCCCTTCCTTCCATACAGGAGGTACTTGATTGGAGGGTTGGTGTAGTCAGCTTGACGCATTAGATCCATAATCTCAACTGCTGGCTTACGAACCATGATGGAAGCCTCTTGAAACGGCCTCAGCTGGAGTAAGAAGACCAAATAATATTGGGGAGATTACAAAAGAATACAAAAGGTTGGGTTCAAGATATTTGACCTTTCTCTCCATCCATACATCAGATTCTTGATTGGAAGGTAAATGCAGTTAGTTGGACATATAAGATCCATCATCTCAACTCCTGGTTGTGGACCATTATGGAAGCCTCTTGAAACGGTCACAGCTGGACCAAAAGTGGGATTAGTTTGCAAAATTGTTATTGGCAAAGCTAAGATCTATATTCCACATGATTTTAACAATCTTCACTGCTAAATTCAACAACAAGATGGTCTTAAATTAAAGATAATAAATATGAAAATCAACAAAATATTTTTTCCCATTAACACACTTATCCAGTGTTTGGCCAGAAAACACCTAGGGAATACTAGTATGATGAGGCACTTGGACTGTTTTCCCTTCATTTTTTATTGTCCTGATCTCTCTGATATGGCGAGTACCCGACTGTTCACCACATGAATGGGGTATTGGAGAGAACAAATAATATTGCATGCAGTGGACACTGGAAAACAAAATTCCAAACCTAATAATAATAATAACAATAATTATAATAATGAACCACTTATATATAGTGCTTATCACCTCTTCATGAGAAGTCCACAAGCGCTCTTCAATTACAGCATTATAACCCTGGCTTTTAGCAGTGCAGGTATTAGGCGCATAAGCTTTTTCAAGGAATAAATTCCTACCAGATACCCATTCACCTCACCTGGGTTGAGTGCAGCACAATGTGGATGAATTTATTGCTGAAGGAAATTAAGGCCATGGGTAGGATTCAAACCTAGGACCCTCTGGTTGAAAGCAGAGAGTGAAATTATCTATTTTCAACAAATGCTGTAGCAGCACAGCACATGAATATCAATGGAAATTGAGCGATAGCCTTTCCAAATCTGTCTATAAAAGGTTATAATGGCACTGTTTTACTTACCAGTTTATGCCACCTGGCTGAATACCCAATGGGGAACACTTTAGGGACATCTCGAAGAGGGATTGTGTAATACTGCCCAATATGCTTGAGTGTATGATTCAACTGTTAAAATGTAAAGAAGTGGACAATATAAAATACATCGAATGAAGTGAAGTGCATCAGTATTGAGGTGTTGATCAAAAGGTGAAATTGATTGCAAGTTGCAGTTGATTTAAATGCACCCATAAAATCCATTATTTCATGCTTGTTTCGTTAAAAGTGCAGACAATGCGCGAAGTAAAATGCATTTCAATTTTCAACTGATTTGCAGTTGATTTACAATTACTTGCAACTTTGTAGCAAAACCCTCTCTTAAGATGATTCAATAAATATTACTTTATGATTCCCTAAATAAAAATTCAGTAAATCATTATTCACTAAATCTTACGTAATGTCAGGCACATAAAAAGATCTCAGCAGAGGTTAAACTAATACCTTCTTTACCTCATAAATTGGGGAAAAGCAACCTGGGTGATCTCCAGCAAAAGTTCATTGCCTGTCTCACCAACATGCTCAGTGAAAATCAGAATTCTTTTTTTTGCCGCAAATCCCTAAGGCCCCTGTCACATAGGGCCCCGGAAGCAACACGATTCAACACGACTCTTTGTTCGGAGGCAATTAACTGTGAATTAACAAAGAGTCGTGTTGAATCATTTTGCTTCTGGGGTCCTATGTGACCGGGGCATTTGGAAAATGAATATGGCTCAGCGATCCATCTGTCATCCCATTGTTCTTATCTTTATAGTTATAACAGGTATTCAACGAAGTCTGATTTGCACTTGTATCACAATATCAACGGCAACTTTAATGTTTTTAGTCTGATGCAGAAAAGGATGACGGCTTGTTAAGTAAATCAGTAGACTTCAACAGGTAAATATATAAATCTACAGTGCGGGTATATATAGCTAAAAGGTGAAATGCCAAATGTTTCGTGATATGCTTGAGAGGTATTTTCATTTGAATTCAAAAGGCGTTCATCATAAGTGAATGTTTGAGAGCGTCGTTATTGTCATTGTTATCTTCTCTCACTTTCATTCAGATGTTTCTTAATTTAAATTTTAATAATAAATATTTTGAAGCGGTTGGCTTCTCTGCAACAAGATCATTGTCAAATCACTGGATCCTATCTATTGTAATAGATATGTTATGAAAGAGTAGCAAAGAATTCTGACTTGCTCTGTATCTGTGAAATAAATATTTCGATTATGATTAAGATTCTGCTACGATCGAAAGCTCAAGCTCCTTTTTTACTTCAATAAATATAAGAATAAGACTTACTGGATCACTTTCACTGGTCCTGAAATCTTCTCTGGGATGCTGTGATAGAAAGGGCTTTACAGGATCAGGAGGAGGGAGGGTGGCGTCGGACGATGCACCTGATGGGGGTGCTGGTGTTACATTTGATGACAAGCATCTTATACACCTCAACTGGTAGAGAGAAAGAGAAATATGACATCAAGGGTTATCAAGTATAAAAGACTCATTAGATCAAATACTTTTGATGGATTGGTAGCTGTGGTAGAGAGGGCTGTACAGGATCAGGAGGAGGGAGGGTGGCGTTGGACGATGCACCTGATGGGGGTGCTGGTGTTACATCGGATGACAAGCATCTTATACACCTCAACTTGAAGAGAGAGAGAAAAAAATATGACATCAAGCGTTATTAAATCGGTTAGAAAAGTCTCATTGGATCAAAGACTTTTGATGGATTGGTAGCTGTGGTTGAGAGGGCTGTACAGGATCAGGAGGAGGGAGGGTGGCGTTGGACGATGCACCTGATGGGGGTGCTGGTGTCACATCCGATGACAAACATCTTATACACCTCAACTTGAAGAGAGAGAGAAAAAAATATGACATCAAGGGTTATTTAATTGGTTAGAAAAGACTCATTGGATCAAAGAGTTTTAAAGGATTGGTTTCTGTGGTAGAGAGGGTTGTACATGATCAGGAAGAGGGAGGGTGGCGTCAGACAATGTAATGTACCTGATGTGGCTGCTGGTGTTACATCCGATGACAAACATCTAATGCACCTCAACTGGTATAAGGAATGAGAGGAATATGACATCAAAGGTTTTTTATTCAGAAAACTTGATACACCTACTACCCAGTTGTTATTTTTATATGAATAGATGGTAACCTAATAATTTTTGGGGCTATTAAGTAATTTGATTATACTCACAAATCTGACATTATTATCATATAATTTAGCTAATTTAAATTCTACATGACCTAAAAGTTACATGATTCCCATGATTATTGTGTTTTTGATAAAGTTTCTATTTTGCTACAGTATTCTTTATTGACAGAAATATGACATTTGATGTGCTTATTTTAATGATGTAAGTACGGACTTACTTTAGTGCTGATTAATAGTAATGTTACGAGATATTCCAAAACAATACTTCATAAATCCAGACGTGTAGAAAATTCCAGTTTAGGTGTACTCATCTGCACCTACATGTAAATCTGATAAATCACAATGAGTCAAAAGGACAGTTACACTTGACCTTGCTACTTCAAATATTTTTCTCATGAAAGCAAATCTGAAATAGGAAAAAAAATATTCTCGGAATTCAGTATTCATGCACTTACTAATACTCCCATTAGACTGTGTAAAACCAAAGCCATTCACATTTTAACAAGCATAGAATTTACAGCAGAGTCCCTTGTCACATCAACTCGTGATTGACACACTGAATTTATATCTTGATAATAATACATAGTAATGCAAATATTATAAGTTTGGATGAAAAAGAGGGGGGGGGGGGGGTTGAAAAGGACACAATATACATGTACATGTATATAGCAGCATAAGTTCAATACCCAGTGAGAAAATCACAATAAGGTTATCATGTTATACTCACTGAGGTCAATCTGTTTGTGGTCCTTGCTGTCGCTGCTAACATTGTGAGGCCAACATCTAGGAGGAAAACAAATAAAAATAGGTGGGTTTACTGATATATTCAAATTTATGTGCTTTTCTTGCCATCGAACGTAGTTATGTGGTATTCCTTAAACCGTTTGATAATAATAAGACTATAATATTTGGAATCCAGTTTGCATATATTACTTGTTGCTATGTCGAGCAAGCCTCGGGCAAGCTGTGGGTTGTCAAGAACAACCTTTGTGTTGAAGGTATGCATAAAATTTGCATCTATTAGTAAACCCGCCTATTGAATATCAGAAGAAAGATAAAACATATCACTGCATTGGAGAATCACCAAACTATTTCTACCTGTAATAAGTTTTATGATTAACCTGCCATTTTTTTTTTAAACTGGCAGGTATATATTAGAACTTTTATAGAAGAAAATAAAAGCTGTTATCAGATATCTTTTATTGGGACAAGATCATAAATTCAATGCAAATTATAAGATGAAAATCAACACAATTTCTTTTTTAAAGAACAAGCAGAATATAGAATAAATAAATTCCATTGTAAGCAAAAGGTAATCAGTTTGTTAAAAGATATATCAAGGATTACAGACACTCGTAATCAGCAAGCACGCGGGCATCTGGACAGTCTCGTCATATTCTTTGTCAGTCCGTATTCTGTAATCTGATTAGTCAACTGGGACAGCGGCCACTGGATGAAGATTTTGAGCGACGAAAGTGGAAGGCGTTTGCTGTCCATAAATTCATTATCTTATTGATTTCCCCAAAAATTGCTCTAATTTAAGCATCAGATGATTGTTTAATTAACACAGATTCAGGAATGATATAAGTCAATCGCGGCTACACTCTAATTCCTGGCAAAATTTTAGCGCAAATTCTTATGTGTTGTCATCATTATTCACGATCATCATCTTCTCCATCGACTTTTCGCAAGGCTAAACCAAGCCTTGGGCCTTCGTCACTTTGCGCGAATTACGAAGATTCACACATACTTCTGAATTCTAGGGGTCAACAAAAATTTTATAAGTTAGACCCCCCAAGTAAGTTTGAAGATTTTGAACTACGAATTAATATGGCATGCAAATTAATATGACAGCACTATAGCTACCCTCCCGCTTCCTTGGCGCTAATGCACTTTTATATCCAGCGAATTTTAATAATAATTAATATTGGCACCGCTCTCGCCTTCAATAATGGC
>BQKZ01000533.1:116427-143341 GCA_036244855.1 Temnopleurus reevesii | reverse complement strand
TTAATCAGATGAAATGGAGATCAAAGAGGGCGACCAACCTACCCAAGTGAACAGTACAGGCATCTTGAAGCCAGAAGGTCGTAAGTCACGCCAAGGGTCTGCTAGTAGTATGCGCTCGGCAAAGAGCACCGGTGAGTCTATTCTCTTCTTATTTTCCCCCATTTTCTTCTGGAATTAGGCAGCACAATTAAGAACCTCATGAACATTATAAATTTCAGCCAGCCTAAGTGACTTTTGTCATTTCATAATGAGTTGAGATGTTTATCATGAATAACTGGCATTGTGAGTCCAATTGACCATTGTAGAAAAACTTTTATCCTTATGTGGTTTTGATAGAACCCATTGCAAACAGTGTGTCTGAAACTTGCATAAAATCTGGATTTTAAAATTACATATTGAATTTTCGCTAGAATGCTTGCAGATATTGTTGGGAGAAGGAGGATATTTACTATAACAAGCGAAGGGGTGTTGTTCAAAAGTTGCATAGATTGCAAATCAACTGTAAATCGGTTGCAAATTGTTCATTCGTTCATTCGGTCAAGTTGAACTTGCGATCAATTGCAACTTTTTAACAACACCCCTTTATAATGCAATCAGAAGAGCAATATCAGGTCCAAATTTGTAAGAACTCAGTCCATTTATAAATGTGCATATTAAATATAAATCCAATGTAAACTTCAGAAATCATTACCAATGTGTGAGTGTAACATCTCATGAAATGTAATCATATCCATATTCTCATTTCAATTTGTTGTGATTTTTAAAGGGCGACCATCGAGTGCAGGTATTATAAAATGCTTTGGTTGTAATGGTGTTGGTTGGTGCCATGGTGCTTTGCATACATATACATGTATCTTCATGTACCCCCAGCTTTTTCATGCAGGGTAGTGTTTTATAAAGCTGCTTCAAGACATGTACTTGTACACACAACTGTAAAAACCAATATTTTAATGTGAAGTTTTAGCGAACGCACAGAATTTCAAACCAATTCGCTCATTGGCAAGATGATATCTTTCAAGTTTTGAAAGACTATTGAACACAAATCTATTGGCATTCTAATGAGTGAAAATGTGAGGGAATTCATGGTCTCAAAATTTGGGAAGTCAAACCCCAATGGAAATTCCAGCTCAAACAGTACATCATGCACAAATGGAACATGCCTTCAAAATTTCAGTGGCATACAGATTTTTATTGAATGAAGGAAAAGGTCACCAGATATGCATAACACTCTAGCAGCTTTTTGAAACACCACCAAAACCTGGCTTACAATTGTTGCATGTTGCAAGTGCTTACATAGTTCTACCCTAGCATACCTTCAGAATACATTATCACATCCCATTTTCTGGCATTTGTTCAATTTTGTTTATATATCGATTATACATTTTCATTTTTTGTGGGCAAGTTGTAGTGATGGGCTGCTCTCAAGGGCGTCCTTGCTTCAAATAGCATGTTTATCAAGCAATTTTGATCACCATAATTTGACCCTGCATGCACAATGCGACAAGATTTTATACATGGTTTCACTATGTTTTTCATATCCACCTTCATGTTTCATTGGGGTCTTGATCAACTCTCAATTTTTCACCTGGTGTCAAAGTGATTGATCATTTGCATGTGTGAACAAGTTGTGTTTGTGACCTGTGTGATAAACTTATTGAATTACACAGTGACCATACACGAAACAGAAAAAGAGCCCATAGACAGGTGACTTCTCTAGAAAAGTTCTAAAAATTGTATTTTTTTTTGTCTGAAATAAAGAATTAAATGTGGACACTATACACAAGTTGTATCTGAGTAGACTTGACTGCACTAAAGTTTGAAAAGCTTTCTCATTTTAGCCCCCCCCCCCCTCCCCTTTTTTTTCTCCTTCCTCTGGCATGTGGGAATCCACAAGGAATGGCAGTATGCATGGTTGTTATTTGCACATTTGTTATGTCAATCCATGAAATCTTAATTTCCTATCCTCAGCTTTCTCTTCTGCCCCCTCACCTTTCCCCAAACTTTTTCCAAAGTTTTACCCAAAGTTTTACCCTACTTACCCTTTGGGTTTTCCAAGCTGTACCTCTATATTTTTGTGGAAAAAGTGAAGTGAAAATGGATCAATTTAGTATCTTCCCATTAGCAAATTTAGTGCTCACTTTATTTGGTTTACTTGTAACGGATGTATGCACATGTTATCTTCTCAAATAAGCATTCAATTCATCAAGGGCTATGGGCAATTCCATGAAAGTATTATATCTGTTATGTCGATTGCTTTACAACTATTCATTGAAATTCATTGAAATTTAAAATTTATGAAATATATTCAGTAATACATGTTACACACATATCAAATTTCAATGAATTTGAAATTAATAGTTGTCAAGAAATTAGTGTTCCAGACATGCTTTTGTGGAATTTCCCATTTACAGGTTAAGCTCATGCGTTCTAATTACAAATACCAGTGAATGTAAATTAGGAATATGGAATTTATATTTTCATAGTAAGTATAAACAATGTCCTTTTTTGTAAAGTCCACCACTACATGTATTTTTAATGAGATGCGTTTATTGACTCTCTTTACTAGCCTAGAAGATTAGTAAGAGAGTGTATAATTATGGAAAAATATCTTTAATATTTATTCTGTTTGGCTAGGCATCCTGAACTCAAATCTACGGCCTAAATTTATTGAAATATGCTAGTTATTAGTAATTTACATAAACACTATGAATTTCCTTGGAAAAAGAATGTAACTCACATACAAGTAGCACAGAATGATTGCTTTTGTCATGAACTGTCTTGGTTGTATAAAGCTGCTGGTGAAATAAAAAATAGATAATGGGCATACATTGGCACATTAAGCAGGGATTAAATTTCTATTCATGTGTCTTTATTGTACAGTTCATTTTGAGAAGGATGCCGCCGGCCAGCCCATCATCCCACCCAAAGACCCCCTTCCTCCTCCAGACGCTCCAAAAGAGGGTGAGGCTGTGAACGAGATGGATGGAAACAAGGATGCGGTCCGGCCTGGTTCCAGTAGGACCAACATCAGCATCCATGATGTGATGGGTGATACACAGCTCAGGAACCTGGATGAGTGGTGTTACGCTGAGCACTTTGAATCTCATGTTCTTATACAAGTACGTAGTTCACTGTTATAAAGGTTTTCCATCAAATGGTTAAATATATATGCAATAAATGGGGGAAAAATCATTGCAAGACTACAGTGATATGATAAAAATCTTACGTTTCATAAGATTGTGCAATCATTGATCTCCTAATCCATTGGAGTCCAGGGGCCTATAACATTAAAAAAGTTTTCAATCAATTGTAAACTTTAGGACATGATTTCCCCTAGACTTCCGATTGATATCAATCGTACGATCAATGGGAAAGATTTTTGTTATGGGGTCCAGGTTTAATCTCGTCAGGATTACTTTTGAGGGAACTCACATTTCTCAATCCACTGATTGTATTCATAATACTTTTGTATCTTAGCACATTGCTTTTACAATACTCAGGTTTTTGTTGTATGTTGGAAATGTTGGAAGAGGCACGTGAGATGTACTTCTTCATGAATACTTATTACCACAAGCCAGACTACACCTTTCTAGATGTCATGCAAGTTTGTCTTGTTTCTCCTTCCTTTAGATCGCATTAGAGGCATCCCTAAGATGTACCCATTTCTGAATGCCTTTACATAATCCTCATAAGGATTAAACTTATTTCATCCCTTTTGCCCCCCTCAGATCTTAGAAGAGGCGCGTGAGATGTACCCCTTCATGGATACTTATTACCATAACCAAGACCACACCCTTCTAGTTGTCATGCAAATCTGTTTTTTTTTTCCACCTTTCTTTCGACTGCAGTGGAGGCATGCTTAAGATGTACCCATTTATGAACGCCTTTAAGTAACCCTCATAGGGATTAAACTTATTTCATCCCTTTTGCCCCCCTCAGATCTTAGAAGAGGCGCGTGAGATGTACCCATTCATGGATACGTACTACCACAAGCCAGACTACACCCTTCTAGATGTCATGCAAGTTTGTCTTGTTTCTCGTTCCTTTAGATTGCATTAGAGCCATCCTAAAGATGTGCCCATTTATGAATGCCTTTACGTTACCCTCATAAGAATTAAATTTGTTTCATCCCTTTTGCCCCCCTCAGATCTTAGAAGAGGCGCGTGAGATGTACCCCTTCATGGATACCTACTATCACAAGCGAGACCACACCCTTCTTGTTGTGATGCACAATCCTGTCGGACCTGACCTAAAGAACAACCAGCCCTGGGATGCTAAACTCCATTCTGATATTGGATTTAGGTAGGGACATAGGTTTCTTAAATATTTATTAGTCAGGGATGATTACAAGATTATTAATTAATCTTTATATGCATTACACTGGTCAACAAAATTTTACTTTTTGAAAGTTGTCTGCGATTTTTTAGCTGATTTAGGGTGAATCTGATGCGCTGAGTCCAAAAATCACATCGGTTTTGTCCCATCAGGTCAAGATTTCGAGCTATCCCCACATGTTGTTTTTTACGTTTTTGTTCACATGTACACCTTTTGGAAGGTGTTGATGGAATAAAGTGACATGGCAGATGAATATTTTGGTTCGAAATGATTATACTGATAGGAAGAAATCAAAATCACATAATAATGGGTAATTTTGCTGAAAATGGCTCAGTTTGAAGCCATGAAATCTCAAAATCCTCTAAAAATTCGGATGAAGCCCTCATATGGTTATTTTTGGAAAATTAGAGGATTAGACCAGCCAAAATATTTATTTTTGAACAGCAGAACAAAAATCTAGTAAAAAAGATCCAAAAATTTTAAGGAAAATTTGAGAGGTAAAGAGAAAATGCAGAATTTTTAATAATATAAAAAAAATTGAAAATAATGCCAAAATCACTATACAAATCTTCAAATTTGGTGACACTGGTGATAAGATAATGGCTCGTTCACCATTTATCCTTTATCCATGGATGAGAATAAATACCTATGATTTAAAAAAAACTCAGAATGTTCAGATTTTTAAAGAAATTTAACAAACATTTTAATATTTTCATTTTTATGAAACTGAATAATAGCTCATGTACAAAAACAATTGAATTTCATACGATTTTATCATTTTAATTAATAGATTGTCATAAATATAAATATATATATTCATAATTTTCTTATATTAACATGATAACATGGTACATCTGGTAATAAAAGGTGTCACAGAGGTTGCCAATTGGTCTATAATGGTGTTTATTATTTTCATCATTTTTTAATTATAAATTCATAATTTTTACAAATTCTGTTCGTTTTTCCTCAATTTTTTTTTGTTTTGTTTATCTAATTCATATTCTTATGTTGAAAAATAAGTATTTTGGCTGGTCTTCCAGTTCAGTTTTTGTCCAATAACATTATACTTTGCCCAATCCAATTTTTTGAGGATTTTAAGGTTTCACAGCTTCAAACTGAGGGATTTTCAACATAATTACCAGAAAATATTGGGCCTGAATATTTATTGACATTAGTATAATCATTTCTAACAAAAAAAAAAAATTTCCATGACATTTCAGCCCACCAAACCCTTTAAAAGTGCTCAACACATGCATTAAAGTGTAAAAACATAAAAAACAACATGTGGGGATAGCTCGGAAACTTGACCTGATTGAGCAAAACCAACGTGATTTTTGGATTCAGCACCTCGGATTCACTCTAAATCAGCAAAGAAATCGCAGACAACTTTTTTGCTGTTGACCAGTGTTATTTACCTTTATATGCATTATTTTTGTAACAATATCCACAGACCCTAACATCACAGCGCAGTAGAGTATATCCATATAGTGACTGCGCTATATGAATTATCTAATTTTTAATTATTTTTTGTTCGAAAGACTCTAACACAAGATATCTTGTCTTATTTCTTTTCTATGTTGTATAGAAATTAAAATAAAAGAAGTAAAGTCATTTCAGGGTTGATTTCAGAGAGAAGGAAATTGATCCTGGAACGAGGTTCGAATTATCCTGGGCAACATACCCTTCAACAAGTATTATGTTACATGTTATGTCATTCATTAAGATTTTTAACAAAGAATCAAGGAGGTACATGTTAAATGTTCTTTGGAAAACATATGATTATTCAAAGAGCTTTAATTCCAAAATTTTAGGTTTCTAAGTTTGTCTTGAGAGTAAGATATTTGCTTCCTCTTCAATGCAAAATATCATTTGAATAATCCTGGAGTAGGATATTTTAGTGAAGGAGACGCAATTGAAAGCACTCCTACATTTCAGGCATAAATTGCCAAAATGAGCCTGCACAAGATTATCGCTAATCATCCTAATCTTTATTCTTCAGAAATTACATGGAGCATGTCGCAATGAATGTATCTGACTGGGTGAACGTTGAAGAGGCCAAGTACCAGGCGGAGATGAGAGAGAAAGAACTAGCTCGTCAGAGGGAACTGGCTCTCTCCCGGGCATCCACCCCAGCTGCGCCGTCCAGACCCGGTAGCTCCAAGGCTAGCAGGAAAGGATCCGCAAAGAAGTCAAGGTCCAAATCACCTAAAGGTAGGATCATAAGACCAAATCGTAGTCCCATGTTTATCTGAAACATTTACACCATTTTCATACGACTGAAAGAAGTACAGGGTTCCTGCAGTCTTGGAAAATACTGGAAATTTTTTGAAAAAGATATGTCATGGAAAGTCATGGAAAAGTTATGGAATTTGGAAATTTGTCAAAAGTCTTGGAATTGCATTTATCTTTTTATTATGGCAGTTTTTCAATGTGTCATGTCTTGCAAATGTCATACTCTGTGATCATATTCTGTTGTTGTTTTTGGTGTTCATCATCATGAATTGTGTGATTGTGTGACCCTTTAAGTCATGGAAAAGTCATGGAATTTTTTTTTAATTTCTTTGGGAATGCTGCAAGCAGCTTGAATGGAATATAATTAAATGTGAATCCAGAAATTCAGTGCCATATCTTGGAATAAAATTGGAATACCATCTTGTCAAATGTCTTTAAATTCACTAGTGATGTGTGGAAAATTAGCTGACTACCCTTGTAGGATTTAGGTTGGCTCGTTGAGTATCCAACTCAGAATTTAGAGACCATTGATTTTAGTCGATAGATATATATATTTATCAAGTCTTCTATGAAGTAGAACATTATTGGAACGTGTCCATACCTGGCCAAATGCAGCCCTCTGATTGGAAATTAACTCATCCGTCGCCAATGGATCAAATCAGGTTAGTCGATGGATCGCCAAGCGTGCCGATCGGCACAATAGTACTTTTCCGAAAATCAATACGATTGCGCCTCGCTCACGACCGTACAGTGTGAATTTCCGACCTGTGTCAATTCATTACGGATTTAGCTTTCACATGAGCGTGTCGGAAATATAGCATTGCATAGCAATTAAAAAATGTTCCACGAAATGGAGTGCCCAGTTTCACTCGCCTCAATTTAGCCTGGCACATGGGGGATTCTATAGCCGGCGCAGGAAGGGTTGAATAAGAAATCGGTAATTGGTTTCCCAGTCATAACCCATCATCGCTTCATGCTTACCATAGGTCGACGGAGTGTGAGTCCAGCTCAGACTGTAGATCATCTGGATCCAAACAGCAAAGAATTCATGAGGCCAGGATCTATGAAGGCCTGGAAGGTGGAACAAGATAAGATCCGTGAAGAGGAGGAGAGGAAGAGACTAGAGAAGGAAAAGAAGGCCGGGCGTAAGTCCGCAAGATCCAGGTCGAGATCCGCTTCACCAGTCAAGAAGGTAAATCTTCTGATAATCATCAATATTTTATTTATACCAATTTTATGTCTCTCAACTCTAGTTGCAATCATTGTAAGATAGACCATTTGCTTTATAATGATTGTTCCTGACCAGACCTGTTGGAATATGAGAGTTTAATCATTAGTGAAGGTTGAAATTTGTTTTGATGATTGTGACTTGTAATTTTGATTCCTTTTTTTTTTGCTTTTGATTTATTTTACCATTTCGATAACATTTTCACAATTTGAACATAAAATGATGATTTGACAATCGAAAAAATTATATTTACATCCTATTTGAGAAGCATGTTAAATGAAAAATATGTCATTTGTTTAACACTCTTATCCACCCTGTAGTGTGCTCAAAGTGATTTATGCATCATGGTTACCCTGGCTTCAGCCTAGAAACCTTTTGTCATGGAAGCATTTCAAGGAATGTATACCCATTCTATTGACTTTTCTGTGGAAATGCAGTATAAAATTGATGAATTTCATGCTGAAGGAATTTATTGTCATGTGTGGAATTAGACCCAATAACCTTCTGGTTGAGGCATGCAATTTTTCAGGCTAGAACACTGTTAATTCAATGCATTATTTGTGGGATATTACAAAACTTCCTCGAAAATATTCCCAATGGAAAAATCCTGTATGATGATTTTTTCCTCTTCCATGGCAGGGTGAAGATGAGAAGAAGAAGCCCGGCTCAGCTGGTAAGGATGGTAGCGGGCGTGGCAGCAGATCGAAGGGGGATAAGGATAAGAAAGATAGTACTGCAGCACCAGCAGAACCTCAGGAAGAAGTCCGCCCTGAGACCCCTAAAGAACCAGAGAGAATATATCCAGTGAGTGATGAAAGGGTTTCATTTGTGTCGTAAAGGGGAGGGAGGGATAGATGATGAGAAATTAAGCAATGCAATGGCAGTAGAACCCCAGGAAAAAGTCTGCCTTGAGACGCTCAAAGAACCAGAGAGATTATATCCAGTGAGTGATGAAAGGGTTTCACCTATGTCCGAAAGGTGAGGGAGGGGTAGACGATGAGAAAGTAAGCAGTAGAACCTCCGGAAGACATCTTGCCTGAGACCTCCAAAGAACCAGAGAGAATATATCCAGTGAGCAAAGGGTTTCACTTGTGTCGTAAGGGGGAGGGAGGGGTAGACAATGAAAAAGTAAGCAATGCAGTGGCAGTAGAACTTCAGGAGGATGTCCGCCCTGAGACCCCCAAAGAACCAGAGTGAATATATCCAGTGAGTATAAAACATGCACACATTATGAGTTGCCCTATTAATAATAACAAATAATAATTCACATAATTCACACAGTGAAGTCAAAGGACAAAAACATTGGACAAAGCAAGCAAAGTCCTAGTCAGCAGATGGATCCCTGTTCTATATATCTCTGCAAATTAATGGAGAAGGGAATGTATTTTGTATGCTACAGCCATTGTTCAGGCTTGAATGGAGATCTGGTTATTTTGTCCAACTATATTTTGGGCAAGCTTACAACCCTCAGTATGATTTGTACCAAATGAATAGAGAATTTAAAGATATATGATTTTTCTTTTTTTTCTTTTTCTTTGTAGTTTGTTGGCTATGATGTTGGCAATAACATCATTCAAGCGAATGGAAACACGACCACGTTGTTCCCAAGTGATGGAGGTCAGATACGTACTGAGCATACCCAGTTTATCAATGGTAAGAATCGTTTACTCAGAAAAATATTTGTGTGATGCAGTATCTTGGGCCTGTAACATAAAAGATGCAATTAAACTTACAATGTACGATAAATATTAATCGTAAGTCTTTAGCAAAATGTGTACCATAGAGATAATATTAATTTTCAATTTATTGTATCTCTTTTATGTTACAGGCCTCTTGTGTATGAAGTGGTGTGTGATATCTGCTAAAATAATAATGAAATGTGAATTGCAAACTTTAGGCACAATCTTTTTTTATCATTATTACTATTTGTCAAAATGTAGTATTAAAAGGCTTGCTAGGTGACACCTCAATTTTCTAGGTGCCTTTAGGGATTTGCATTTGCAATGACCGCAACTTCATTTAGATTTGAGAATTTGGTCTGGTTTGGAGCATCATGTTTTAGTTAAGATGCCAATTATCTTTAGCAGAATGTAACCTCCTTGAAACATTTTGAAGCTGTCCCTGTCGGTAAACCGCAATGTGAGTTGTACCAATAGCCCTTCAAACTGACAATAATGACCTGAATATCAAATATTTGAGACATTGTCAAAAAGGTATGCTTAGCTAGCCTAAGGCAGTGTTTGGAAATATTTTATTCAATGCTTTATGCATATCCTTTTCATTTTTTTTGGTAACGCTTGCAACCTTAATCATTTTCCAGGTCCCAAGTTTGTAAAGACCTCGGTCCTCAAGGATGGACATGTCTTTGTAGTGCACATCCTGGATCCAAGGGAAGATGAGGAGATAGAAGAAGGAGGAGAGACAGCTGCACAGGGAGATGGAGATAAGGAGAACGTGAAGGAGAAAGCTGAGGAGGAGACGCAGGAAAAAGACCAGAAAGTAGAAAATGGTAAGGTTTCATTTTCTCACTTGATCATTTTGAACTGACAACCTCAAAGTGAAAAAAAATGGTCACAAATCCAAAAAGGGGAAAAATTTGAAAGGGAGGTAATATAAGTGTATTCCTTAATAACTCTTCTTGTACTATTTGTTACATATATTGTATTTGCCTTCATTTCATCAAGAAAACTGAAAAAGCAAACTAAGAACTAAGTTGTTGTCTTGTTGGTGGTTTTGACATTCTTTAATCTGTAGATATTGCTCTTTGAAACTCATCTCTTATTTGTTTAGAGTTGAGGTTGCCATGCAAATGAAAAATTGTTCAAGCCCTGCAAGTGTGTGGTATGTTTTGTTTAAACTTTTTCAATACCATCAATTTTTATAATGATATTCTCTTTATTGATTGACAGAAGGAAAGAAGAAGAAGGACCTGCCACTATCTAGCTTTGGCTCCTTCACTGCTACTTTGAGTGATGGGATGGTTCTTTCGTTCAGTAATCATGGCATCGAGGGAAAGACCAAGAAAGCAGGTACATATTCGAGGACAATTTTCACTGGATAGGTGTAGGTCTTTTATTGTCATTATGCTACTGTTCGCTTGATGATATTTTGATTGTTTTTGTTCAATATTATTGTGGCTCCAAAGCAAGCAATAGCCATGAAGGTTGCCTA
The DNA here is from genome assembly GCA_036244855.1 of Temnopleurus reevesii. Taxonomy (NCBI): domain Eukaryota; kingdom Metazoa; phylum Echinodermata; class Echinoidea; order Temnopleuroida; family Temnopleuridae; genus Temnopleurus; species Temnopleurus reevesii. The sequence goes on along the minus strand of BQKZ01000533.1, from coordinate 132,375 downwards.
TTCTACAGGAATGCATAGTGGGATTTCATGAAAAGTTTTATGTCCTATTTTTGCGCTTGAATGCTGATAAATGGCACACGCTCCGATATTCAGAAAATCTTACTTTGTTTTCAATTTACCATTCCAATCTCTCATCCCACTAACAAAAATGTCTTATATTCTGCAATATAGAAAAGAAGGAGATTGAGGTCTTCATTCCTCCTGCACCAACACCTACCCCACCCCCAATGGCACCCTCACCCAAGGGGAAACGAGCGGGGTCAGGGAAGAAGGGGAAGCAGCAACAACAACAACAACAGCAGGCTGAGGCAGAGAGACAGGCACAGCTACTGGCGGAGCAGCAACAAAAAGAAGTGAGCAAAAAAAAAGGGTTTTTATGTAAAGTTTACAAATAGATGAAGAAGTAAATATTGGGAACCATACAGCTTACAAGTCACTTGTGCTTGACATTTTGCTGTCCGTTTTATTGGTTTTCAAAATAAACAGACACATCTTTTTCCAAGTACCGTATAAGTTCCAGTGTCCGGCCTCTTAAGCAGTTTTGCTCTTTCACAAGCCACAAAATCTAACATTTCAACTTCATTTTAACATCATTATGTAGCCGAAATTATGAGCTCTCAATTGGTGTGCATAACTTGATGAAGAGCGCCTGCACATCCGCGTAACATTCGACGATCGCCAAGGGACATGGGTGCCTAGAAACCGGCCGCCTGGCAGCCTCAATAGAGATGTGTTGAAGCGTATATGTGCTCATTTACGCGCGCGTATTTAACATTAGGGCGCGCCATAGGCAAACTGCACAAAACTTGGTGGCTGGAAACTGGTACATGGTCGGATACAGGTGCTCATACGGTATGTGTGTTTGTAAATTTTGAGTCATTTGGAAATTTCTGGCCAAAAATAGTGGTTTTATACCATTTTCCAGTTATAGTATTGAAGTAGTACTTCTACTGACAGCAAATTGAATCGCGCATTCAACTCTGGGACATGCTCATAATCATATTCATTTTATGCTACTTTCTAATTAAATTGTTCCCGATTTAGTTTGTTTTCTCTTTTAATTGATAAATCAGTTCAAGCATACTTCTTATATGTTAACCTTCACATAAATTATTCAAATTAATCTCCAGGAGGAGGAGCGACGGAGGAAGGAGCTAGAGGAGGAGGCAGCTAACGCAGAGCCTGAGATCCCACCTTTCCAGCAGCTCTTTGTCTCCTGTCCCGATGGGCTCCGTGTATCTTACATGCTGGAGCCGTCTGCTACAGGTAGGCCATGTAGACTTAAAGACCACCAGGGATGTGTCCAATGGGGAGCTGCCAATGACAAATGGAAAAATGGTCTTCACTTCCAAAGCCATTTGATTTGGGAAAAATGAAGAGGGTGACATCCTCCTATGCACCGCCAATAGGAGAACACTGGCTCCATCAGCTCCTGTATCCTCCTTAAATGTACTTCCATGAAAGAATATGTCTCAGAGTTGATAGAGCCAAAATGATCTCTTAACACAAAGCTGTGGGATGGCAAGTATCTGTTCTCAGGCACTTATTTCCCATCCCCAAAACTTCTGACACATCAAATTTATAGACCAAATGTTCCATCCCCTCATGTGTAAATTTAAAAGACATCTCTCAAATAAGATTTTCTAACTGATAATGTAGTGTGCCAGTTGCTCAAAAACCTATGTAGATTTGTTGTTTAAGACCCTTCATGAACCAACTTTCAACCTTTCCAAATTTTTCAGAGGATGAAGTTCGCGACCCCAATGACCCAGGTCGCCTGGTAATCAAGCAATGCTACACAACCAAGAACAGCAGTCAGCAGCCGTGTGAGGCTGAGAGAGAGAACCCTGCCCTGCAGGAGATCTCCAGGCTCGTGACAAGCGAGGGCAGTGTCATCAAGATGATGAGAGATGGCAGCACACAGGTACGACATGATAAGAGTTTTGAAAAAATTCTTGGAAAATGTTTTTCGCAGAGGCAATATAGAAGTCATGTATGATTTTCTACATTATTTGATTATTTCTCAGAAATTAATGGCATTCAAAGTAATGTGGTATAGCCAGCACTCTTGGCATGATTATCAATGTTTCACATGAAGCAAAAAGTAGATCGCATGTGATAAAATTTACCAAGATACCTGAATGTAGTTGACAGCACATCACTTTTAGGAATGATTCATTTATTTCTAGACTTTATACTTGAGAATTGCTTTGGTTTGAGATTGACCGCAAGTTGCACTTGATGAGCAATAGTCAATCAAAATCATTATTGCAAATAGAGCAGGCGACTAGCCAATTAGAATTAACCTTTCAAGTCTTACTTGATTTGCACTTGATTTTCGATCATTTACAACTTACTTGTAAAACATTCTTATTTCAAACTGACAAATCAATTCATGATTCTGTACTATGTAAACGTAATGGGATGCAGTTATGCAACTGGTAACCAATTCAAAGACAATCTTTAATCCCCTCTATAATCTCTCCCCACTCTATCCTTTTCTACAGGTTCTGTTTGCTGATGGAGCTGTAAGCTGCAGCCCAGCTACCCCATCCTCCAGCGCTAACCCTGCCAGCCCCACCCCAAGGGACCAGTCACCCCAGAGAGGAGGCAGCTCTCTCAGCCAGAGGAGTGAGAGCCCATCAAAGAGAAGTGAGTAATGACAGTGGTAGTGATGATGATGATGATGATGATGATGATGATGATGATGATGATGATGATGATGATGATGACGATGATGATGATGATGATGATGATGATGTTGATGATGATGATAAAGGGGATGATGGTGATGATAATGATGATGATGATGGTGATGATGATGATGATGATGATGATGATGATGATGGTTATGATGATGATGATGATGATGATGGTTATGATGATGGAGATGATTATCATGACTATGATGATTAGGATTATGATGTTGATAATCATGATTATTATAATGATGATGATAATAGTGATGATGATGATGATGATGATGATGATGATGATGATGATGATGATGAATATGAGGAGGGTGAGAAGCAGGAGTAGGAGAAGAACGGTTGTGATGATTGTGATGTTGGTGTTAATGATGAGGATGATGATGATGTTGAAGATAATGCTTGTGAAGAGGATGACTGTTACGAGGACAACAATGATGTTGATGGTGGCCTTTGTACAGCTCCTGTTGTCACCTGTGCTGGGCGTTTATGTTGCTTACTCAAACAAAATACACACGTATATCTCACAAGTTTCAATGCCCTCAACAATGTTACGATTCATCATTCAGTCCAAAAACTTCCATGAGTGGCACAATTGGCCTACAATTGTCAATTATCAAGTTGAACATGTTTAGTATATAATAGTAATTGCAGTTTATAAATCCCTGTATATCATTATGATTAAGTCATTTTATAAATCCCTCTGTTTTCCTCCCTTCCCCTGCAGGTACCAAAGGCAAAGTTGTAGAGCCTGTAGATCAAGACCAGCCCCTCCCAGAGACCACACCCTCACCGGAGTGGGTCACGACCATGCCCACCGGTCAGAGGATAGGGACACGCCCAGATGGGAGTGTCTTTGAACCCAATGAGTGCCTCCTGTACAGTGCAACTGACCCTGTGTCAGGAGAGGTGAGTCAGCATGGTCCAATTATTTTGTCATTAAACAATAAGTTTAGTTGTAAAGATTCAACACGCTTATGATTTTTATCATAATACAGACAAAATCCTAAAAAAAAAACCTTGTTAATGTGAATAAAAGTTTGGTTCTGCAAAATTCGAAAATAGATCTGAACATATATAGTTTTAAGAAATCAACTTCTGGGCCCTATTGCATAAAAACTTGCGTTAAACGCAACTCAGAAAATTTAATTCAAGTCCTAAATACGCATTCCTGATTGGTTGAAATTGGAGTTGTGTTAAATTTTCTGACTTTAAACGCAACTTTTTATGCAATAGGGCTTTAAAGCTTTTGTGCAAAGTGTTCTGTAGTCTCAAATATCCAAAAGTTTAGGCCAACTTTTTGCATGAAACAAATGCATTAACAATTTTTGCTGTAACAATAATTTATTCATTATAGATAGGCATGATTGATGTTATTTCAAAGTTTAAATGCAATTTAGAATATCGTTGAAGTTTCAAGTAGAATGTTGTGATTAGATACAATGAAGATTTATTTTCATCTTTATACTTCTGGGTTCTAACAACTAGTTTAGGTAAGATTGTGATATCAATGTATCTATACAATACATAGTCATTTAGATATTCACCTGCATTCTATAATCAATTTTGATATTGATTAAGAGGCTTGAAATTATGTGTATTTTCATCTTTATACTTCTAGGTTCTTACGACTCGAGAGGATCGTGTAATCACTGTAGACCGTCCAAATAAGATGCGCATCGTAGATCATAACGAGGGGACACGTATCACAACATATTACAAGAAGGTCATCTTCAGATCGGAGTGTGGCCAATCTAAGGAAACAGGTAACATGTTCTCGTTTATCGCAGGACACTTTCTCACTACCAAGACTTTTACCAGTAATTCAAATGATTAGAAAGTCTTTCGTCATAGATTAGCCATGAATACAGCACATCATGTCATTGTTAAAATTGACAGTCTACAATGAAAAGTTTTTTTGAACCAGGGAAAATTGTATAAAAACAATGAGTTGCTTATAATAATTTTCAAAGTAATAATTTCATTTACATGTACTTGCCCAAGGGTTGAATTTTATTGAATGTCAATGCGGGCAAGTAGGTTCGACTGGTGTTCAAGGGTTCCCACATCAAATAAAGCTTCTGCACTTAATTTAGCCAAGATTCATTGTACTATGGTGCTAAAGTATAGAAATTCTTGATTCACTACATCGCAAAGTCATTGTAAGTTTACCTGCCAAAATCACATTGTACAAGTATTGAAACAAACCAAATTTGTAGTGTACTATAGTTGATAGTGTCAAATTTATAGCAAGGTAAATTAAATAGAATCCAGAGATGTTGCATTCCAAATCTCTGTTCACTACTTGTCCATCACTCTTCAATCCATTCTTCTTAAATATCATCCCTTTTCAGGAGAAGCACCAGTTTCTGGAGTTCGAGATGTGAAGCACGTGAAGGTGGAATGTGTCGGGTACGCAACGGTCATCTTCAACTGCGAGGACAGTGTTGCTACCACCATATTCGGCAACGGGTCCGAAATCGTCGCCATTCCAGATGGCTCCTTTGAGATTCTCCATTGCGAGGGATCCAGGCTGGCCGTTGGCGTTGACGGAGCAGCGCGATACACGCCGAAGGAGGCAGAGAATGGGGAACCGAGCGTGATTGGTTCTTACACCATGCAGCATAATGAGGTAGTTGCCGTGGAGACGTGCGACATGGACGGGAATCAGTTCCTGGTGAAGTGGAACGGTGAGATCTTCACGTCGTTGGTCCCGACGGAGGGGAGTAAGGTCAGCTTGGACGCGGAAGGAGAAGAGGAGGCGGAGAAGCCCGCCCCGAAAATGTCTCCCATTCCGAGGTTTTTCGTCATCCATCCTGACGGCAGCGGCACCGAGATGCTTCGACAGAGAGACATTGCGCAGTATGTCCACCAAGCGGGCATGGACCCCAACATAGCCGTCCTCAACGATCCGATCCCTGATCACCCCAACATCCAAGGCATCACTATCATGCAGCCACACACCTCCACCGTCAGCCAAAAATGGCTAAACCAGTTTGACGAACTTAACATAATCCCTCGCAATCTCCGCTCCAGGGAGTTTGACCGCCTCCCGTCCATAGAAACCAAGACACCAGGACCCAAGTTCGGCACCAAGGTCGGTAGGGGTGTGGCCGTCAATACTGTTCCACGGCCTCCCCAGAGGGGTCCTATACCGAAGTGCCCCAAGCAGCTTCAGCTGAGGCAGTTTGTTGCCTACCGTCCCATGGAGCCGGACCTGAGGGGAAAGATGAAGGAGGGACTGGAGGCGTATGCTAAGGAGATGAAGAAGAAGATGATGGAAGCCAGACAGAGAGCAATCAGAGACCCTAGGTCTCACCAGGAGAGGGTCAAGTCAGGAGATCTTCTGGCACACATTCTTGCTCAGGTTCATTTCTAACTTTCATGTTTTGCAATTAAACTCACCCTTTAACCTTGTTGCCCCTCCACATGTAGTGATATCAGCCCAAATCAGCCCAAGATTTAAAAAAAATTGACAAAATACCATCAAGAAAGATTAAATTTGTTCTTCATCTCTATCATTCCTAATATTCAGTTTATGTTATAACATGCAAAAACAAAGCAATGCTCATACTATTGAATAGGGGTGGGAGTAATTGAAATATCCTTTGACAAAGTTTCAAAGAATTTGATGCGCTATAGAATGAATAACCAAAAGGACATTGACCATTTTGATGTTTGAGATAAATAAATGTATTTGGTATACTAAAAGTGTGATCTTGTAAAAAAAAATTGTATTCGTCAAATTTACCTCTGTTAAACATGTCGTCAATCAGTTATCACTTAGTACTATTTTCCAGATCACTTTTGTCTGTAAAAATATGTTCATTTTGGCAGTTTGACACTGGTTTTTGCATGACTATTTGCATATTCTTTTATTTTGAAATACTGATTCATAGAGGTTCCACATACTTCATCTGAACCTATTCTCTTAATTTTTCATTTCCAAAAACAGCTTGAAGACGACAGCACCAAGGAGGATGCTGAAACCCAGCAAACTTCCACTGAAGCTCCACAAGCCATCACCAGCACCGAGCCCGTTAGACCCCTCGATGTCCAGACAGAAGGGAACGCTGCCACCCTCTATGAGAACTCTACTGCACCCCCTCCTTTACCCCCTCCTCCCAAGCCACACCCCAAGTACACTGATGAAGATTGGGAAAGAGTCAAGTAAGTCAAATATTTCAATGTTAGAGTTCCATATAATTCACAAAATTTGATGTACAGTCCACCTTGCCTAAGTCAACCTTGCATAAGTCTAAAAATCACCAAAGTCAAACCTTTCAAATCTCCAGACCTTCTCTTTGTATCTTTTCTATATTGCTCCCTGGCCAGTCAAAAATTAGAGAACTGACAGATTTGACTTGGACAAGATTGACTGAATGTATTAATTCATGCATTTCTTTACGCACAGCTTTGATATACATATATATTTGATTATAGATGCCTTACATACATTTATTCATTGCTTGACGTACACCTAGAATATGAAAGAAGTTTGTTTGTGTATCTTACAATACTGTCATATTGTAATAATAAGTGTGATGAATACTGGTGTTAAAAGGGGAAATCAGGCTTCAACTTCGTTAGAAATCTTTATAGAAAACTGTGTTAACATATATGTGACTTAGTTTGATCAATTTCTGATGATGAATATGATAAAGAAGAAAATAACGTAGGTAAGAAGATAACAATCAGATGACCCAACTAATAGGACAATATTAAGTTTAAAAGTGAAAACTTTTCATTCATATATGTGACTGTGATGTGGGGTACCTGTGATAATCAAGCGGGTATGAATTCCAAGTCAGAGTGGAACCCTCATGATTTCGTCTCTTTCTCTCTTTGATCAGGAGAGAGCATTTAGAAGAGAAAGCTTGCCGAGATGCCCTTCTCACTCGCACAGTGCCTCCGTACTTTGAGAGTGACTGGGGTCAGGCGTTCAAGAGGGCCGAGGAGGCTGTGGCGAAGGGAGAACCTGCCCCTGACATGGAGGCACTGACTAAGGACCTTCCTAATCGCCCTAGTGTGACAACGGCTATGAGCCTTCCCAGTACACCGGCTGACTCCCCTGCTGCTCCTTCCACGCAGCCAGGTAAGTTAAATCAAAAGACAAAGGTTGTCTCTTAAATTTGTTCTGCAAAACTTGTATCTCCTGGTTCTAGCAGAAACTTGCAAGTTGTCTTTCCAAACATTGTCTGCGAATTTACAGATGTATCACAAAAACCTTTGTTCATTTATGATAAATATACTGCATTGTGTGGTTATATATTGGATTGGTTTGGAAGATTGGGGTTTTGCTACTCAGCAATGACTCAGTCAAATTCCTGACACAGGAGTGATGATAGTGCATATAAATTTTGGTTGCATTTATTAATTGTGTAATTCAACAAAAACTATAAATTCTATCTTGTGCCTTATCCATTTGACCGAGAATGCTCTAGATGTTTCTTGTGCAAAACAGGGGGCAAGAGAGAGCAGTGCACTGTCGTGGCAGGCAGCTGCACATGTATCATATCCCTAGAACCTCGTAAAAACTGTCTGTATTGTTATTTGAATGTTTGAAAATGACTTGTTATGATTGAGTCTCTATAAAATTATTTCTCATACCCTGATATAGAATTAGACATACTGTTAGTCTCTTATATTGTGATGGATGATAATAACAATGCAGGGGATGGCCACAGGCTTTACAAAATGCCCATGATGGCCCACATTTTAATTTCTTTGACCCTTCAACTATATCCTGATTTCTCTGCATTCAGGCGCAGTCAGTTCCACTCAGCCGAGCGATGAATCGGATAGCATATCACCGTTGAAGGCTGCCACCACAGGTTCAAATCAGGCCAGGGATGGATTGCAGTCATCGACACCATCAGCTCAACAAGGTACGATCCAGGGAGAGAGAGAGAGAGAGAGGAGGGGGTGGAGGGGGTAGGTATAGTGAGAATGAGTGATAGAAAGGGGGAGGGATAGATGATGGAAAAATGAAACGGAAAGAGGTAGACAGGGGAATAGGAAAACAGATGGATATTTTGATAGAGAGGAGATAAGGGATATACTTGTAGAAGTTTGGCTAGCAAAGAGTTGGAAAATAAAGAAAAGTAGAATTGAGTGGAAGAGAGGGGAAGGGGAAACAAAGAAAGATATTTAAAAAAAAAATAGATTTTAAGGAATGGGAAAGTGTGAGAAAGATCCAGAGATAGAGACAAGTCAGACAGACACACAGATATATAGAAATCATTGATCCATTGACTGTAATAGGCATCGCAAATTTCAGTTTTGGTTTTCTCCTAGAATCAGCAATGACATCTACCTGTATGTGGACAGATTAAAAATTCTAGTCACCAATGATAATGCATGTAGTTGATTGTCTGTTTTAGGGTAAAGTTTAATTTGATATAATTGAAAAAAAAAAAACATTTGATACCCCCAATCAATTTTGTTTGACTTCTGTTTTTTTTTGTGGTCATTTTCAGGTCTAGTCCCAGCCAGCCCATCTGATACGCGTCCAACCAACCCCACCCCAGGACATGCTACTGGCCAGGGTACCCCCACCGCTCTGAGACCAACCAACCCCACCCCTGCCCATGCATCACAACCCCAGGGCACTGGCAGACCAGGTAATTTACAACCAACAATAATCCTGTTCAAATATTAGCTTTACCAGTTTTATTTTATTTATTTTATTTTCTAGTTGTATTAAGTTTTATTGTTTTTACTGTTTTGAAAGAGTTTGTTTTAAAGAGTTTTCAGCCGAAGACAGCTGAAAAGCTGTTGAAAAGTTGTATCCTAACACTTTAGAAAGAGTTATGTACTAACACTTTAGATTAACGTTATATATCAACACTTTTAAATCAAGTTATCTACCCGCACTTTAAATTCTTTCTAAGAATGACATATTTAAACTGTCATTCTAAGGAGTTAAAGAAAAGAAGCACATGTGTACAGAAGTTATGTTGTTTGAAGAGTGAAAAAAAGTATTACTTTCTTTTTCAAATGCCAAGTACTTTGCTAAGTTGTCAAATAATAATAATAATAATACATGTGTCTTTATAGCGTACTTTCCACCCTGATTAGGTGCTCAAGGCGCTCAGAGCAAATTCATTACAGAAAGAAATAACAAGGAAAGTCAAAAGGCACTCTTAAATAAATAAGTCTTAAGGTTGCCCTTGAAGGAAGATAATGATGTTAAGGTTTTCAGACTCTGTGGAAGGGCATTCCACAGAGTAGGGCCTGAGTAAGCAAATGCTCGTTCCCCCCACGATCTTCTGGAAGCCGGAACCTGTAACAGGTTACTAGAGGATGATCTTAAAGTTCGTGTAGGTCGGTATGTGTGGATTATATCATTATTGTAACTGGGGGATGTTCCATTAATGATATGGAACACCAAAAGAACAATCTTGAAAACTATACGTTCCTTCAAGGGCAACCAGTGGAGATCTTTTAAAATAGGAGTCAAGTAAATGCTTTGTTTCTTAATCCTCCTTGTAAATATTAAATGGACGAATCTCACAGGATTTGCATAATAGCATGCCAGAATCATTTTGCTGTATTGAAAAGTAAAAATGTGGTATGGTTAAAAGCTTTGGCAAATACTGCTATGGATAGTGTGTTGTGCAGGGATCAACACTGTTCTACCAAAAAATATGTTTGAATTGCATGCCAAATTTCCAAGCCTAATCTTGTTCATGATTTTCAATTTTGCAAATGTGCATCTTTGACTTATTGCTTTGACAGAAATGATCATGTTGTGTTTCGTGTTCCAAAGTTAAGTTTTGTTTTGTTTTCTGCTTTCGTTCTAACCCCAGTCAACCCCACCCCGCAAAGTGCGAGTGAGAACCAGCAAGGGGGTCAGGGGCTTACCATGCCAAGCGAGACCCCGTCCAGCTATGCCTCTTTCCCCAATCACCCCTCTACAATACCGGAGATGGCAGAGGAGACACCCCTGACGAATCGCTCAAGCGTTACAGGTGAGAATTATAACCATAGGGTAAGTGGGGTGATGCTGATGCATAACAAGACCCTGTGCAGCTATACATCATTCCCCAATGGCCCCTCTACAATACCGGAGATGGCGGATGAAACGCCCCTGACGAACCACTCAAGCATCACAGGTAAGAAATATTTACTAAGGGAAATGGGGGGGGGGGTGTGCTGATATCTAGCGAGAGCTATTCCTCTTTGCCCGGACAAAGTTTATTGATTTTTTTTTTCGATTAAAACAATTCATGAGAAAAATAAGTCTTTAAAAGGAATGAGAAGCCAATGAACATATGACAATGACTTTTCAGCTTAATTTTTCATATTTGTCTCTAATTTGACAATTACACTTCTTGAGTTTTAGTGAAAAGAAAAGAAAAGAAAAGAAATTCAGGTCAGGCCATTGTCAGATGGTTAGTCAGTGAAGAGCAAGCAAACAATTTTTTTTTATTATTTTTTTTTTGAGGGGGGGGGGTGGGCTGCACAAGATTAATTTCAGCTCCTGTTGCTGAATTGTCATTCTAATGAAGGCTAGCTCTGCCCTTCTAGCAAGTACTTTATAAATTCTTTTTCCACTTGTGTTTTTGTGTACCCAGGGAGCGTATCGCCTGGCATGCCCAAGCCTACCATCCAGGCCCGTGTGAATGACGTCCCGATGGAATCACGTCCCAACATCATCCCGTCAGCTGGCAGTGACATTGTCCTCACGCGCAGTCTTTTAGTTGACGTCAACGGTGAGCCGCGGCAAGACAATGTGAGACTCCCGGCAGCCATCTTGGGTCAGAAACCAGGAGCTCTGCCTAATAACAGGGTAAGTGGTGTATCTCTGTCAAACAAATATGCAGCAAACCTTTCTGGAGAGAGATACCAAACGGTTAACAGGGAAAAATAAAGAAATAAATGAATACTTACAAAAAAACTCACGAAACAAGAGAAACACACACAAAAGGAGAAGAGAGAGAGAGAGAAAGAGTTTATTTTGAAACGCTTTTCATACATAGGCGAGTATCAGGGAATCTGTGAGAAGGTCCAGTTAGATGCTCTCAATAAAAATATAACTGTGAAATATAGTGTGAGAAATAGAAACAAGAGGTACAAACATAGAATGCTGTGCAATTTTTTTTTTCAGTTAGAATAGAACCAAAGTTAATTTGGTTGTAAACCCATAAAATTGGCTATAACTGTTTAGTGCTTGAATATAATTTTTAGTATAATTCATTTGTTGAATATTGAATTTGACTGTTGAACAGAAAAGATGAGGCATTAGACTAAATATTATTCATCAATCTTTCTAACATCCACAGTTCGATGAACTAGAGGATTCCGTCCGTCGCAAGGTCTTCACCTCCTCTATCGCAGGGTCAAAGGTCAAAGGCATGGCCGACCTGTCGCACATGAGAGGGTTTGAACTGGTCCCGGGTGAAGTGAACTTTGGCACTCTGAGGGAGGGATGTACCTACGCCTTCCAAGTGAATCTCAAGAACGTTGGCGTGGATAGCTGCCGTTACAAGGTCAGACAACCCCCGCCGGGGACGGGACTGCAAGTCGTCTGTACCCCAGGACCGGTAAGGAGCCTTCACTTTTTGTAATTAGTTGCTATTTTAAATGATAAATTATGCATTTGATTAGAATATTGGCACAGAAAGCTGGTCAGACAACCACTGCTGGGGATGGGACTGCAAGTTGTCCATTTGACATTTCACAGAGATTAGACCAATGCTATTAACAGCTGGAGTAATTAATTGAAAACTGGAATCTTATGGAATAATGTCTAGATTCTATATTTTAATCAAAGGTTATTTGATAATGCTTTTGTACATATAAACGTAGTGTGTAGTTGGGATTGTCCATTTAGGATATGGTACAACAAAAGTGAAAATTATCGAAATATAACCAATTTCATATATATTTTCATAATCTAGGTGGCGGCTGGGATGAAAGCCAAGCTAGAGCTTGTCCTGTATGCCATCGCTGTGGGAGTGGAAGGCGATAGTGGGCGTGGCACCATTGATCACCATATTGAGATCACCACGGAAACGGAACTTCTGTACCTGCCTGTCTCAGCAGATATCCTTTACAAAGAATTATTTTGCATTTGCTTTTTGCTTTTTTCAACTATCCAACTGCTGCCTGATTGTAACTTTTAAGAAACCAGAATTCCATGCCTCGTCTCCCAAAGTAGATGCCAAAAATAGCAAACAGACGTTGAAGAATAGGGACACTTTTTTCATTCCACTATTAAATTCAGACAGATGCTCTGTAAGTGCTGCAAATTGTGATGTAGGTAGTAATGACCTTCTTTTGCTAGAAAATGAGACAATGGACAGGTACAGTCCAACCTCGTTATAAAGAGCACTGATATAACGAGATCTCGTTAAAACAAGGTAGTTTTCCTAGTCCCATCTCTTTATATTTTGTTGTATTTTGGCCCTGATATAACAAGGTTTCGATATAAAGAGATAATTCCTCTGGTCACAATGACTTCGTTTAAAAATGAGGTTTGACTGTATGAACTTTTGGTTAGCACCTTTGGATGGTTTTCATTGAATAGTCAAAATTTGATAATGAACTATAGATCTTATGATACTTGTCTTCCTTAAGCCCCAGTCACATAGAACCCCTTAAGCAATAGGATTGAACACGATTCTTTGTTCAGTTCACAGTTAACTGCCTCTGAAGAAAGATTTGTGTTGAACCGTGTTCAGTCGGGTCTCCTATGTAACTAGTATAATATTACCCATGTTGGTATGCAGTGTCTTAGACTTCAGGTCTCAAATGCAAGAATATCATTGTCACAAATAATCTTAAAATATCATGTTTGTAGAGATAGAGTTCATATGATCCTTGACTTCATTGCACATGTATTGACTGCAGCTGAATACGATGATAGGACACACGCTGGTATGCAGCCCAAGACGTGCGCTGGAGTAAGACTGATTGCTACAAGACCGCCCTCTCGAGAAGGGATCATCAGACCAAGGAAAGACATTCCACAACGTAAGTAGAACTACCCTTCTCTACTGAATAAAATTTGTTAAAAAGAATTGAATGGCCCTATTTTTTACCTATTACCATAACCGCAACTCAATTCAGAGATTGATTGGAAAATGTCTCCCCTTTTTTAATGTGTAATGCAAATTAAGTGTACAGTTATAGGAAACTCTGGTAGTTGAATCTCTTTGCACCAATACCTGGGTTGTGATTCATAAAGCTGTTCGTAGGATACACATGACTCTACGTAGGAGCTTTCCTGCACCTGATGATATCCCCTTTTGCAGACACCCCTGAGAAAGGATCGCCAGTCATTCATAGAGTCGTACATGGCTGTACAAACAGTTTAATTAAACACAGCCCTGGTCGTCATAAAAGAAATTTGACTCCCATGAGATCAATAATACACGTGTTGTATGATTTGTTTCAAAAGATAGCATCAAATTAGGCAATTTGACTTGGAGAGGTCAAACTTATTGAACATATTTGTTTTTCTCTTGTCAATAATCAATATAACTGATCTTTAATAAATCATAATTGCCTTTCAATTTACAAATAAACACAAATTACTCTTCCAACTCACCTGTCCCTCTCTCTATCGCTTTCTCCCTCCCTTTCTCTGTCTCTCCTCTCACTCCATTTATCTCCGTACTTTTCTCCCTACTCCATCTTCTCCCTACATTTATTCGCTCTCTCCCTCTTACTTTCTCCTTATCATAATCCTAACTTTCCTTCTCCCTACCCCTCCCTTGCTGTTTCTATCTCAAATTTAATCCCATAAGCTTTCTTAGGAATGATCTCCATTTTATTGTTTTGGTTTCTGTAGAATCCCAGCAGAATTTGGACATCTAGACTGAGATGGGACAGCATCATTCTTTCCAATGCGGAATAAGAACTTCAACAAGAAATGGGATCTCAAGATAAATCTTCCTGTGTAGAAATCCAAAAGTTAGCATGGCTATAAAACTTTGTTAACAGAATGGGAGGATCATAATCTGGCCAAGAGTTTGCACACTCGAGTCCCTTCTTTTGTTTTTTCTCTTTTGGAACATACCTATCATCCATTTTAAAGTGAAACAGACATTTTACTTCAATACTTGAATATTTTACCAGAAGTTTCCCTCCCCATTGCAAACTGGGGGTACTGTAAACCCATTTGTTTGAAACTTGTTTGCAAACTACAGATATTACAAATAAATAAACCATAATGTAAATTTGGAAATAGGGGCCTTTCGGGTGTGTAGGCATAATTATTTGATCAAATCAAGAATATTGTATTGATTTTTTTGGGGGGGATGAGAGGTCTGAAATTCTGGAGAACTAGCGTTTTCTACGCAATTTCTAATGGCAAGTGTGCTTAATCGTAGGCATCTAAGGTTCAAAATAGGAAATCAAGAAATAGAATGTATATTTATCATTTCAAAAGAAAGCTATATTACATCTAAAACTAAAAGGCAGTGGGCAATGATTGCATACTTTTGAATATCGTATTGAATATTTTCCGTCCATGTTTGAATACATTATTTCTATTTTTTTTCTCTATAAAAGATCTTAAATGCTACATACATGTAATGACTCGAAACTTTCTTCTGCAGTGAGTGGTCTTTCACACTCTATCTGTACATATTGTATCTGCCAGTTTTTTGGTCAACTATCAACAGTGTACATAACAATTAAAGTAAAATAGAAAGCAAAAAAAGAGCCATATTATATGAAAGGTTCATACCAAGTAATCAGTCCTCTTTCGGGCAGTTTTCAAATATTCATTTATGTATAGTTTTTGAACATGTAAAATTAAATTATTGTATGTGTAAATATGAAGATTCTTACATTTTCTTGTGAAAAGATTTGTAAAAAGAGTGTGAACTAAATTTGTACAAAATTTCTATGTGTACTATGAATTGTATGCAAATAAAGTGTATTGCTATGTATGGAAATTACCAAGTTTGTGCATGAATATTCAGTTTACAAGTGAGTGAATAATTTCAGTCATATCATATACATATGAAGAGCCTATGTGCATAAGGTCTTAGATGCATGTAAGTGCATTTTCAGGACTTTGAAGAACATCTTGCTTCTCTGTTTGTACAAATATGAAAAGTCTAGATTGAATTTACAAAACAGTGAAACCTCTTTGTAATGAGGCCCTTGGGACCATGAAAATTACCTTGTTATATCAGGTTCCTCACTATATCAGGGTAAAAAAACAAAGAACTATAAAGAGCTGGGACCAATAAAATCACCTTGTTATAACAGGTATCTCACT
>BQKZ01000533.1:91471-116227 GCA_036244855.1 Temnopleurus reevesii | reverse complement strand
CAATAGACACCTCAAATTCACAATAATACATTTATTGCTTTATACAGTGTTTTCACAACGATATAACTTGTCCAAATTTACAATATTGATTAGGGAAATAATCCATTCCTAAAATATGTGATTCATTTGTAAATCCATTAGTAAATCAATTAAAGCTTTAAAAAATTAAAAGGTTATTCTGTTTTCGGTTCATCGTATGACTAGACTCAACATCATAAACATATCACCCAATGTCGCACCAAAATACAAGAAATGTTTTCATCACTATAGGTTTAAAATAACACTTTCTTTCATGCATGGAGGGTAAAACTTTGTGTGTCTTTCTAACTGACATTTCTAACAAAATTTGTGACCAATGAAATGGCAAGGAAAATATGGAAAATTAAAAAAAACTTTTTCATGCTATAATTCCAACAGGCATGCACATCATATAAAAATAGGTTCAACCTGGTCAAACTTTGGTAAACTCATTCAAAATATTCCTGACACATTTTTTCTAACAATACATTGTTTATAGTACTAAGTATTTGAACATTCTCATTACAGCGAAACTTTCACATGAAATTTGAAACTTCCCCCGTACAGCATTATGGCAGCATCTAATTGCAGTTTATTCAAATAAAGAGCTTTAAATATCAAATTAACTTCAGTAAAAATATCTGGCTAAACTTGTTTCACGTTTAAATTAAATCTTGTACTTGCTTTCACATGTTAAAACCTACAGAAATTCCATATTTTGCAAACATTGCATCATATCACAGCTAGAACATCAGAAAATACAGAGCTCTTAAAATCTAAATATGTGTCTCGCCTACATTCACTTCACCTGGGTGGAGTACAGTAAAGTGTGGATGAATTTCTCTCTGAAGCAATTTTATGCCTTAAGTGGGAGTCCACCCTCAACCCTCTGGGGCCGATTGCTCAAAATGGTCTTAGCTATCCTCTTCATGCTAAGTCGTCTTGACTTCTTGTGCCATCTTCATAACACAGTAGCGTCGATACGACTATGTTAAGAGGGTGGCGCAAGAATTTAAGACGCCTTCGCATGAAGAGGATAGCTAAGACCATTTCGAGCAATCGGCCCCTGGTTGAAGGGTGACAGTCAGAACAACTACACCCTTACACTTGATGCACTCAATGACTACATGTATATATATTTGGCAGCCAACTCATATAAACCTATAAGTGAGGTAAAAATGTATGAAATGCAACATCAGTTTCATGATGAAAATAAGCACTACAAAGAACGCATCGATGACAAAATGGATAATATTTATACTGAGGTACAGCCAAGTATGGTTACAACAGCACCATTGACGTCCAATTTCACTGCACTTGTACACAATAGGAACTTTCTAAAACTCGCAAAACAGATATACAATTGTACTAAATACGAAGGAGTATAATACTAGATTTCAATCGTTGACAAACTTGAATAAAATTCTGGCACCATAAAAAATTTGTCCACTTGATGCTTTTCAATATGAATGAAATACATTGGAAATAAAATGCACTGATTCATAAAATTATAGTCACCATTAATATTGCATATACCAGTATCTTGGATTAAGAACCGAAAATGTTACATTTCTATGCATATACCGTATAACTGCACCATTAAGAGAAACTTGGAACAACCTTTTATTTTACGTAATAATTGATATATAACATATATCTATCATATTGTAATAATGAAATGTGCAACAATTAGTGTGACAAATCAACACGGTGGAATTTCATGATAACAAGGTCCTTGAATCAGAGAAATTGCATCTTTATATGGAAATCTTTTCCCCAAAAATACAACATATATGTATCGTGCATATTAACATCATAATACTTGCATCATTTAGGGGGTGTTGTTCAAAATCAACTGCAAATCATCTGCAACTTTGCAAATTGTAACATGCATTTTTATTCACGCACGGTATGCTAATTGAACAGGATGCACATGAAACAATGATTTTGATTGGCACGTTCCGAATCAACTGCAACTTTGCAATCAATTGCAACTTTTGAGCAACACCCCTCTTAGAGTGACAAATCAAATACAGTGAAATCTAGTTAGAACAAGTTTCTTAAATCAGAGAAATAACATATTTACATCGAAATTTTTTCCAAAAAAAATAAAACATATGTGTATAATGCATATTATTATCATGATATGTGCATCATTTATGCAATTTGTAAACGTGGCAGTCGTAAACATTTAATAATTCTTTAATCATGACACTCAGCAAGAGCTACATGTTAATCAATTTAAGCATACTATGGAATGGAATAGCATGCATAAATGTAAGTAAAGAAAAGAGAGCTACCTTTTACCTGTTTTCCTATAGGGATACTACATGAAGACAGGTAAACGGTACCGTTCATCTCTCGGCTTACCTGTAGAAAGACATCACATCAAAGGAAGAGGATGAAGACAAACGGAAGATGGAGGACGGCTGTTGAATAGATTAATGTACATTGGGGGTGTTGTTCAAAATCAATTGCAAATCAACTGCAACTTTGCAAATTGTAACGTGCATTTTCATTCGCGCACGATATGCGCATTTAACAAGACGCTCAAGAAACAATGATTTTGATTGGCACGTTCTGATCAATTGCAACTTTTGAACAACACCCCCATAGTGAAACAAATAACTAGATGACCTGCCATAACCAATGTTTCTTATCATTCCAATATCACTCTACGCTAAAAAGACACACCAAAACATTAATAATGTTGATAATGCTGATATCTAAAACAAAAATTGATATATGCTACAGAAACAGTTCGCATGCTTGAGCCTCACAACACCACAAATAAAATACAAGTCACAGACTTCTCGTGAAAATAGCACAGGTTGATTTGAGTCACAGATTTGATAAAATGCACTTAAAGTGTAAAAAAAAATTGGAATTTGTCAAAGTTAAAAAACTGCTTTCAAAGTTCTTGGCTATTTAATCCTCATGAGTTTGTACATGGTTTGTGCATGAAAGTAAAATACAATGTAAAATGAGGAAAAAAATGTTAAAAACATGGTTTAAAAGTAGGATTTATCATCTGTAAGGGAAAAAAGTCTATTCCTGCACCTTAGAAATCAACCATGAATAACGTTCCGCCTTACAAATCAGCCTACATGAAAAAAAGACATACTTAACAGTAATTTTACACATAAGAATTATTATCATTTAGAGAAAACAGAATCCAATAAATTGTAATTTATCATGTTAATTGGTTTAAAAATATCTTACGTAATACTGTAAAATGTCAAAAAGTGCAAAAAATATGTTAGCTCATAGCATGCTTTCCTTCTAAAAAAAAGTAATAGTTCTCTTACAAGCTATTTCATTCACAAAACCTTAGCATAAAAGGTTATATTTCATAATCAGATAGCATTTTTCACATTCCATATGCACACAAATCAAATTAATATTGGCTTGTATAAGATCAATAAGGCCTAACAAAATAAATTGTTTGGTTGCCTTTAAAAAAAAGCATTGGTAGGTCATCAATCATTTTTTTTTTCAAACATAATTTGTTTGTTAATTTTTAGCACAATTCACACAATTCATGAGGAAAGTTTAGGAGACTCAGAAGGGAGTGAAAAGCTAAAGAACACCTGAAAATGACTTTTCAAGTTTTACTTCACATGTTTATGATTTTACAGTGATTGCTTTTTCAATCTTAGTAAAAAGCAACAAATAAGTTCTGATCAGGCTATTTTATGAGTGTCAGACTCTTGAGGGTCAACCATATAATTTTTTTGCCTAATCAAAACATGAAAGAGAGGTGAAAATATATGGATTTTTATATACAATATACATGTATTGCTTATTTAGTCACATAATACATGTACATAATTACAATTCTATTCTATAATGCTGATGATTAAGAGCACAAGTAGTAAAAGGTGAACAACTGATGGCTGCCTATCCAATAGGCAGATTTCCTAATACTGTAGATGCAGATTTCTTGTGTCCCCTCCAATAAAAGGTTGTTCTTGACAATCTGAAAGCTTGCCCAACATACCAACATATGACATCATTTGAACTGGATCCCAGGTTCGTAATTGTTTGTAATTGTTACTGACTGGAAAACCACATAACTACTTTCCTTGCTTCGAAACATGTATGAAATTGAATTCATTAATAAACCAATGATTTGACTAATCATTTGAATGATGATTAATAACCAATGATTTGACTAAGCATTTAAATAATGATTAATAACCAATGATTTGCCCCTTCCATCATAAGCAGGACATATACAAATTTTCTCATTTTTCATAGTCGATTGTTAAACAAGAAATTTTAATAACAAACTATACAAAACTTTGTTAATAAATGCAGGTATCAAGTTTTTGATACTGTCGATATACAGGTAGATATATTACACATTCTTGATTATCAGATCAAAATTAGTTGATTGATCAATACATAATTCAAATGAAAGTTTTTACATTTTTCCATTTTATACAACGTATGAATCTCAAGTTGGTAATGGGACTGTTGGATGAATCAATACTATCAAATATAAAACAAAGTACTATAAAGTTGAGTGGCAGCATAATAATAATTATAATCAATAGTAGCAAAGTATTATGGTAAATCTCAAGGTTAGTATTATAGAAAATTTCAGTGATCTTTTTACGTGTACCATACATGTAGCAACATCTTTTGTATCTGCAGGCACTACAAATCATAGTAAATACATGTAGGCAGTGGGATAACAGACTTATTAAAGATGCATTTTTTTCTAGGTAGTTTTGCACATAAAACACTTTAATATGCAGTATGTATGGGTGAAAAAATGTGGGCAATGCATAATTTCAACTGCAAAATTCTCACTTCTATACAACAAACTTTTTTTTCTCCAAACCGTACACAAAATAATATACACTTCTCAAAAAAGTAGGTTATCCCTTTTTAATTGTTTCACTTCGCAGTGCAATCACCTTTCAGCATGGATAAACTAGAAGAACCTATCCTGAGAGGTGTTTTGCCAAGACTTTACGCACAACTTTACTTTTGACTGGTATCCCTTCCTGCGCTGAATGCGCGTAATATTATGCATGATTACGCGCAAGAAGGGATACCAGTCAAACGTAAAGTCGTGCGTAAAGTCTTTCTTTTCTTGGTGAAAACACCTCCCTGGGGTTAAGTTGCCTATTGGCATATTTAGTCAAAAAAAATTCAGACTAAAATATGATGAACCTCATAAATTCTAGGTCCAATGTAATGATTGTCTTGGCTTGTTGAAATTGTCCGTGTAGTTGGAGAAATGGGTATCATCAGACCCATGGCAGATAATCTACAAGCTGTGAGCTATACTTGCTCGAAATATTAAGCACTTGGCTCAATAATAGGCTTGTACAGCTTGTGCAGGAATTCGGAAAGCTTGGTTCACAAATTGGATGTACCACCTGGCCCAGCTCTCACCTACCCCAATGATAACTTTTCAGCCGTTAGCTAGACATGCAAACTGGCCTGTAACATAAAAGAGATTGCAATCAATTGCAAATCTTTGGTACATTTCCCCATAAACCTATGATTGATATCAATCGTACGATCGATTGGAAAGTTTTACGTTATAGGGCCATACACCTTTGCCTCAATGATAGACTTATAGATATTGTCCTTGTAGGTTTGATAGGTTGGTTCCAGGGTGTAGACCATGCCGATAGGCCGGGCTGGACTAGCAGCTAGCAAACCAAGTCCAGTTGTAACATGACTCAAGAATAAGCTTTCCGTCATTGCCTCGATGATAGGGCTAAAATTGTTCGAGGTCCTATTATGCCATTGCCTCGATGATAGGCTTGTAGAGTTTGTCCTTGCAGTTTGAGAGCTTGCTACCTGGGGTGTAGACCACACCTCCTGGTCCAGCTAGACTAGTGGTTCCCATTAGGTCCAGGTCTATCTGTCTTGCTGCCTGGCGACCTTCATTGATAGCATGTACAACCAGTGACTGCCCTCGCCTACAATCTGTGAATGGAAGGAATATAATTTTTCATGCAATGATTCTATTGGATAACATACATATACATCTATAAATTTTAAAAAATATATAATCTAATAATGTACACAAATTTCACTGAGCTATGAAGTCTAATAAATTACTCTTTTTTTGCAATATTACACTTTTGACTAAATCGGATCCACACCAGCAACTCAGGCCATTAAAAAAGGTGTTTGGATGCCCAACTTTTAAAAAAAAAAGTGCTTTATCTATTAAAACAAAAATGTTAATGACTTTACAGGTTATTTTTCTCATGTTTTCCTATAATTTTACTGATATGTCAATTTGAGTGAAAAGCAAAAACAAAAGTTCAGGTCAGGCCGTTTTAAAAGGTCTGTCCATCATGGGCAACCAAACAATTTTGGGGGGAGGAGGAGGAGGGGAGGGGTGTCCTTACCTCCTGCAGCATAGACCTTCTCCAGACTTGTATGGTACTTCCCGTTCGGGGTCTGAATATTGGACCTTGGATCCTGGCCTACTCCTAGCTCTTCAATCAGGTTCTGTTCTGGTCCGAGGAAGCCCATGGCAAGCAGGACCAGGTCCGCTTTGAAGACCTTCTCCGTGCCAGGTAGCTTCTCCATGCTGAAGCGGCCTGTCGCATCCTTGGTCCACTTGATCTGTATGGTGCGGATACCGGAGACGTTCCCCTGCCCATCATCCAGGAACTCCTGCAAATTCATTAAAAATCATGACAAAAATGAGAGTAAAAATCAAATTGTAAATTTTCATGCATGAAGTTTGACATTCATACTATTCATAGTGCATGTTACCAATACACAAATGCAATATTACTGTAGCCTAAAACTATAGGCTCATTTGCTGTTGACTCCGTATAAACTAAGTACATGGAAAGCTCTCATCTTCTTAAGAGTATCAATCAAAGACCAAAAGGGTAGATGAACCGCCATGACAAAAATGCTGTCAAAACTTGAACAGGAAGAAGCAGATGAATAATTTAAATTTGTGATTCAGCTCATATTTGCAACCTTCTTGCAGCTCATCCCCTAGAAAACATCTCTCACACAATGAAGAGTGAGCGGCTCCTAAATACCCTAAAAATTCCCTCATTTGCTATCATTTGCTTATACTGACCTCACTGAGTATCTCAAAGTGGCGTGGATCCTGT
The DNA here is from genome assembly GCA_036244855.1 of Temnopleurus reevesii. Taxonomy (NCBI): domain Eukaryota; kingdom Metazoa; phylum Echinodermata; class Echinoidea; order Temnopleuroida; family Temnopleuridae; genus Temnopleurus; species Temnopleurus reevesii. The sequence goes on along the minus strand of BQKZ01000533.1, from coordinate 109,097 downwards.
CCATGTTTTAGCTTGACCTCTGAATGACCATAATCAACCCTTAGAATACGAGGCCACATCGGCAAGTTGTTGGACGCTCGGCTCAGAGGTGGTTAAATATGGAAACATCAATGGACTAAAAAAATAAGCCCCTTTATTTCTAATCTCAAAGAAGAATTTCGCTACTACTACTAACCTCACTGAGTATCTCAAAGTGGCGTGGATCCTGTCCATGTTTGAGCTTGATCTGAGTGACCATAGTCAACCCTGAGGATACGAGGCCACATCGGCCAGGGATTGTTGGACAGGAAAGTCAACAAGACTTCACCAAAGAAAATGCTAAAATGGCCCCCTTTTCTACGAACATTTATGAGCAAGTTGAAACTATCCCTCAAAGTAAGGAAAGTCGGTAGTTTGCAAATACCCTCAAAATTCTGCTACAACTGACCTCACCGAGTATCTCAAAGTGGCGTGGATCCTGACCATAGTCCACCCTGAGGATTTGAGGCCAAGTCGGCCAGGGGTTGTTGGGACGCTCGGCTCAGAGGCAATTAAATATGGAAACATCAGAGAACAAAAAAATTAGCCCCTTTATTTCTAATCTCAAAGAAGAATTTCACTACTACTAACCTCACTGAGTATCTCAAAGTGGCGTGGATCCTGACCATGTTTAAGCTTGACCTCTGAATGACCGTAGTCCACCCTAAGGATTCGAGGCCACGTTGGCCAGGGGTTGTTGGACGCTCGGCTCGGAGGCGGTTCGGTCAGGATCTCAAATGTTGTGATTGACTTCGCATCCTGTGAAATTAAATAAAAAATGATAAAGAAATGGAATATTTTAAAGATATTATTCAGCCATATAAGTGCTAAACAATTCTGGTTTTCATAGGTACCATGCAAAAATGTTGTTTTCAACATCTGTAAATAAACGTGATTTTTGGTGAAGGGAAGAATGATACATCATCAAAAACCATGATCATCATAACCACCACTAATATCCTCATTATCATCATAATTATCACAAACATTAAATTTTCTACCAGCATCAGTGTCATCATCAGAATAATTGTCATTATCTCCTTTTTAATCATCATTCCCAACATCACTTCTATCATTCTCATCATTTTCTTTATCATCATAATCATCAATATCATCGACATAACTGTTATCAACATCATCAAAATCATCATCACCAAACCCATCACCATCGTTATCATCCAAATCATTATAATCACCATCAATATCATTAACATCATCTCTCTATTGCTATATCCACAGTCATCGTCATCGTCATCATCATCATTGTCATCATCATCTTCATCATCTCCATCATCTTCATTATCATCATTACCATCATTATCATCATCATCATCATCATCATCATCATCATCATCATCATCATCATCATCATCATCACTATCATCTTCATTATCATCACCATCATCATCCTCATCACTATCATCATCATCATTGCCGTAGTATCCTCGCCACTATCACCACAACCAAACCTCCACTCCTATCATCATAGTCATCATCCTCCTACTTCCTGTCTTACCATCCTCAATGATGTTCCGATGCAATCCACACCGGTATCCCCTCCACCAATGATGAGAATGTCTTTGCCCTTTGCATCGATGTAGTCAGATTGGTTACCCATCTGTTTCTTCTGCCAAGGCTCCAAGAACTGCATGGCGTACTTGATTCCATTCAAATCCCGACCTGCAAGATGGGGAAGTTTTATATTTGTTGTAAAAAAAATCTTAACTATTAACCCATTACGAATGGCTCTGAATCAAATATCATCATTTCCATCTTATTGATGTAACCTGTGAACATCACATTAATCCCAATTACAATATAACATGATTCTCCTAACTATTACCATCGCCACCTGTAACATTTCCATTGCTCCCACCACCATCATCATTATTATCATCATTATCATCATCACCCTCATTATCATCATCATCATCACCATCATCATCATCATCATCATCACCATCATCATCATCATCATCATCATCATCACCATCACCNGTTCTGTTCTGGTCCGAGGAAGCCCATGGCAAGCAGAACCAGGTCTGCTTTGAAGACCTTCTCCGTGCCAGGTAGCTTCTCCATGCTGAAGCGGCCCGTCGCATCCTTGGTCCATTTGATCTGTATGGTGCGGATGCCGGAGACGTTCCCCTGGCCGTCATCTAGGAACTCCTACAAATAGATTCAGATTCATGAAGAAATGATGAGCAAAAATGGAAAAAATACTCAGTTCATTTGTACAAACATCTCTTTCATAAGACTCATAGCATACATTCTGTACAGATGAATGATTGAAAAAATTAATGAATCTAAAAAAAAACTATGGGTTCAATTCTGCTGAGTGAGTAAAAGAATACAGAGTGAGTAAACGAGCAGTTAAAACAGGAAGAAGCATATAAATAATTTTAAAATATGATTCAGCTAATTTGCAAACTTCTTGCAGTTAATCCCCACCCCATCTCTCACACTATGGTGAGTCTGTGGCTTGTAAAAATCCTAAAAATTCCCTCCTTTTGTACCACCACCTTTCATGTCAATCACCTTATACAGATCCAAAATTAAGTAATCCTAGATATCATACAAATAAAAAAAAGTAATCCTAGATATTTGGCCAAAATCTGCCTCATCATGGAGCCCTTCCATTTGCAGCAACCAGGTTTTCTTTACAGTGCTATTATTTTCTATCACTAACCTCACTGAGTATCTCAAAGTGGCGTGGATCCTGTCCATGTTTGAGCTTGACCTCCAAATGACCATAGTCCACCCTGAGGATACTAGGCCTCATCGGCCAGGAGTTGTTAAATACCCAGTTTTGAGGCAGTTGACTGAAGAAACACCCAACAACTGCAATCTTGGGGCCCATTTATTTTTACTTTCAAAAAAAATATTTCACAAGGGTAAAATCCCCTATTCCTCACTCCCTGGGGCCTTTTATTTTCATTTTCATACCCAAGTAACCAAACTTTCACCAAAGACATGGACTTGGAATTATTTCTCCCAGAACAGTAAAGCTAAAATAACATCCATTTCATGGAAAAGGTAAGAGCATGTTGAAACTATCTCTCACTCTTAAAAATAAACCTAAAAATTTCCCCAATCGCTACTACTAACCTCACTGAGTATCTCAAAGTGGCGTGGATCCTGTCCATGTTTGAGCTTGACCTCCGAGTGACCATAGTCAACCCTGAGGATACGAGGCCACGTCGGCCAGGGGTTGTTGGATGCTCGGCTGGGAGGCGGCTCTGTTAGAATCTCGAAGGTAGTGATTGATTTGGCATCCTGTGAAAGTTTTTAAAAATAAATGGAGAGTCAGAATATTTGAGTGATTTTGTTCAGCCATCTCAGTGCTAGACATCATCCTCTAAATTTACTCAGTGCATGTATGCATCATCATATTCATTATCAGTATTACCATCCCTATCATATCATTATCATCAACATGATGATCATCATCATTGATTGTATCACAATAACTATCATTATTATCACCACTAATATCATCATCATCACAATCATCTGCTTCTTCATCTTCATTGTCACCATTACCATTACCACCATCAACATTATTATCATCATCATCAACACCATCATCATCATCATCATCAAAATCATTATCACCATCATCTTCATCACCACCACCATCATCATTATCATCATCTTAATCCTCATCTTCATCCTAATTCTCATCTTCCTCATATTCTTCTTCATCATCATCATCATCATCATCATCATCATCATCATCATCATCATCATCATCATCATCATCATTATCACCACGACTATCACCAGCATCACCATCAGCAATATCCCAATCACTAATAATATCACCTCTATCATCACCATCATCATCATCCTCCTCCTCCCTGACTCACCATCCTCAATGATGTTCCGATGCAATCCACACCGGTATCCCCTCCACCGATGATGAGGATGTCCTTGCCCTTTGCATCAATGTAGTCAGACTGGTTACCCATTTGTTTCTTCTGCCATGGCTCCAAGAACTGCATGGCATACTTGATTCCATTCAAATCACGACCTGCCAGATGGAAAAATTTGTGGTAAAAAAATTAAAAATTATCAACATCTTCACAAATATCTCAACATCATCTATCATCATTACTATTTAAATTTAGCCATCACTTTATTCCCTATTGCAAGACAGCATAATTCCACAATCATTAACATAAAAACCTGTACAGTGACCATTACCACAATCACTTTCATCATCACCATCATCATTTCCATTACAACCACCATCATCATCACCATCACTATCATCAACACCACTACCAATACAACAACAAAAACATACCATCAGTAACACCAACACTGCCACCATCACCACTACCACCATCACTACCACCACCATCATCTTCACTATCATCACCATCATCATCATCATCACCACCACCAACACTACCATCATCATAATTATTCTTGCCATCATTATCATCATGATCATCATCATCATCTCACCTGGTATAGGCAGATCCCTTGGTCGAGTAGATCCCATACACAGCAGAACGGCATCATTCTCTTTCATGAGATCCCAACCGTTCACATTCTTTCCAATCTCAGCATTTGTTACAAACTTCACTCCTTCGTCTTCCATCAGCTTTAGTCTGCGCTCAACAGCCTGCAAAAAAGAAAAAAATACAAGTATATGTGGTGACCGCATAACATGAGGAATTGTTGTATTTCAATAGTTTCAAGGGGCTAATTCATTAACAGATTAATTCGTTACCTTGGAAGTGAGGGTTCTCTATATTATGTAACTTGATTTATTATCTAACATGGAAACTACTAAAGTGTCTTTTAAATAGTCAACAATCATTTCATTCATTTGTATATTATGTAATTGTAACCGCATTTAGAGAATCTGTATGATATATTACAATGTATATCCTTATAAATACTACATTCTTATCATACTCAATTGGAACCTGACCACGATTTGCACTATAGTGATCTCTTAGTCACGACACTGATTTGAATCTTGCCAAAAAACCTGTGATCTTTTTACAGAGCACCCAGGAACTCTGATGCACAGCAGCCGTAAACATAAGTTGACTTGTGGGCCATTGGAGACAAAATAACGAAATCTCTTTGTCAATGAAGATTTTGTTACTTACACTTTTATCCATCTTCATGGTGGGGATGCCATACATCAGAAGTCCACCGCATCGGTCATTCCTCTCTTAGACCGTCACAAGATGACCGGCCTTGTTGAGCTGGGCGGCCCCGGCCAGACCGGACGGACCACTCCCAATGACAGCGACCTTCTTACCGGTTCGGTGGAGAGGGGGCTCCGGGCGTATCCAGCCCTGCTCGAAAGCATGATCGATGATGGCGCACTCAATGTTTTTGATGGTGACGGGAGGAGCATTGATTCCAAGCACACATGCGCCCTGTTGGGTAATGCAAATTAAAAACATTGCAAGTCAAGAAAATAAGAAATGCAAGACTCCACAAATTGAAAATCCATACATCTACGAATAGTTTTAACAAACTTTAGTGAAGCAGAATTCTTAAAAGTCATAATAAAAGCCAACAGGCAATTCAACATTGATAAGTTTTTTTCAAACACAATTGGGTAATTCATTTTCCTGAACTAAAGCAAAGGCATAAGTAGCCACATTTTATGTTGGAAGATCACTGCATGATATTCATCAGATCATGCGCACACTCTCATCCTCAAAGACATTTGGTTTGCTATTGAAATTTCAACATAAGAATAGAACAAATATGCAGGCGGGGTTCCTCTCTTCCCTAAAAAGAGACAAAAGACGACAAGAGAAGACATACCTCACATGGAGCAGGGCAGCACCTGCCAGTGAATTCTGGGAAGTTATTGGTGACGAGCAGCCTCTCGAGGGCGTCCTGCCATTGGTCCTTGAAGACGAGATCGTTCCACGAAGGGATGATGTTACCCAGAGGACAGCCGGTGTGTGCCTGGCAGAACGGGGTGCCACAATCCATGCATCTATTACACGTAAAGAGAAGATATAAAGATATTCTGAGTAATGTTTTCAGAATTAAACATCAAGGTGATGATGATGAGGGGATTGTGAAGACAAGATCGTTCCATGAAGGGATGATGTTACCCAGCGGACAGCCGGTGTGTGCTTGGCAGAACGGAGTGCCACAATCCATACATCTATTGAAGGAAATATGAGGGAAGATTTATAGATTACTTTACTATTCTAACCATATTGGGGTTTTCAGCATTTAGCATCAATGTGACAATAGTGAAGAGGCATGAAAGTGATGAGGTTTATGTCGATAGGCTGTTGTGAAGAATAAAAAGAAGAGAAAATAAAAAGGACAGAAACAAGACAAACAGAACAATCAGGGGAAAATCTAAAGGAAAAGAAGAAAAAGGAGACTGGAGGTGGTGGTGACTGGTGATGATCGGAAGGGGATGATAATGGTAATGATGATAAAGATAATGATGATATTAACCATGGTGATGATAATGATGATGTAAAAGATGATGATGATGATGATGATGATGATGATGATGATGATGATGATGATGATGATGATGATGATGATGATGACGATGACGATGATGATGATGATGATGATAATGATGGTTATACATGTAAGGACCATCAATTGATTTTTCTCACCTTGCTGCTTGCACCTTGAGTTGTTTCTTCACTCCTTTGTGGTTATAGATCTCACCCCAGTCCTTCATGCGCACCTCGACTGGACGATATTGATCATTGTTCCTTCCATACTTCACAAAGCCCCTGGTGTAAAAAAAAAAATTACAATGTGAATGTAATCTACTTACATGAATAAGTGGGATTTCAACTGAAATATCGATCGATTTGTCACAAAATATCTCCAAAAATTTATGCAACTTATGAGACATGTATCACATTGTTCAATAATTCAAAGATACAGGTACATGTACAGTGTACATGAACTGCAACTTTCCCAACTTTTCCAATCTTTGGATCTCAAAGATTTGATAATCTTCTGATATATACATTTAGATCTAACTTACAAGAGACCATATGTTTTGCATGATTTGTTTCAACCACTATATGTACTGAACTCCAAACAAGATGCACAGCTTAATATTGTTCCACAAGTATATTTCTTAGGGTTTCTCATGGCGTACCTAGTCTTGTCCAAGACTCTTGCAATCGTTTTCTTCTCCTGGTCCAGATCAGGAATAGTTGATTCAATGTCCATCACCTTAGGCTCCGCCTTCACATGGATCCCATCCCCAGATCCATTCATCCCATTGGTTGAGTGGCCATTAGGGGCGTGGCCATTGGTCAGGCCATTCTGAAGCTGCTCAGCCTGCCTCTCTGCCTTCTCCTTCGCAAGGGCTTTGTTCCGCTTCTCTCGCAGAGCACGGCGGTATTCATTTGGGAATACCTGTAGAAGCATTGATGAACAGACTTTATTACAGACTTTTTTTAAGATGGATGCACTTATGTCCATTTCTAACTTTATTATTCATAATCATGAACTGTGCATCAGATTTTAATCTCAATTGACATTTTCAACTAACCACCAAAGATGTATTTACTTTGCTTCCATATCATACAATTACAGTCAAACCTGTCTGAGAAGCCACCTGTCTATAATGACCACCTGCCCAAAGTGACCACCTCTAATTCTCCCTCTCAATAAAGATGCTGTAGAATATGCCTATGGAGTTCACTTAATTATACATGTAATTACTTATTTTGTTTCCTTTGTGTGGATACTATACATGTAGACAGGCTTCACTTTTTATTACCATTTTAAAAATAGGCATTTCCAAATATTTGTCTGCCTTTTTGTACATCCCACCTCACTTTTATCCTCTTTTATTTCACTTCATGAACTACTGAAGCCATAATCATTTAGAATCATTACTTTAACTTTACAAATCAGATATAACCGTTGAAAACAATTTATTGATAGTCCTATACGCAAGGGATCTAACAAACATATCTTATGAAATTGCCCACATATATCTATCTACTCATACAAAAAAAAATCACAAAATAAAGGAACTTGACTTATCACCCAATATTTACCTTCACAAATCTTTGGCTTTCTGTTTCCCAGTTGTCCAGGATCTGACTCGCGACCTTTGACCCGGTGTAGGCAATGAATTCTGCCAAACTTTCCTTCACAAAATTGATATCGATGTCTTTGACAAGAGATTCAAGGACGACTGATTCGGTATTGCACTTGGGGTAGAAATCATCCCATCTGTTTGAAGAAATATGATAGAATAAAAATGTTTTTCATGGCTTATATTTTAGATTGCATTGGAAATATTTATTATTATGGCAGGGTGATGTGAAGACGAATCATTTGTATGAAATATTAAGCCAGGTTTATTAAATGGTTAATTCCATAAAGTACACAAAAGGTTGATACATTTAACCTGTTTTTTCTCACATTTTTACTTTATGATATCCCAGTCACAACTTCTTTGACAGCACTGACAATGGGGCTATTCCATAAATTGGTAACCTCGCTGTATCGTATGTGCATCATCCTCTGCGCCCAGTTGCTCATCTGCGCCTCATTGACATACGCAATGTAAAACGCGCGCTCGGTGAAATCAAGACTTTCCTGGAAATCTCCAACCGCGTGTAAAGTGAATTGGATGCAGAGAAGAGACCCAAATATTTTGAACAGCAAAAGTGAGAGGGGTGTACATTTCATCTAAAATGACATTGTGACAATGTTCCTGGTCAGAATTTGCTGAGATATTTCTCACACATAATCTTTAGGATATATGTGATAAAATCAGATTAAAATAGGATATTCATTGACTTCATGCTTTTTTGAAGCTGGAAGTTTTGGTGCGCAGACGTGCGACCTCCCACCATACGTCCGACCACACTTTTTCCCATTTTTTATTCCATTCAGGAGGATGCCAAATAGAGGAGGAGGTTGAAATTACATTTAGGGGAAACTTTTCTTAAGTTAGCTTTCAAATTTCCAACCTATAAATCTGAAACACAAAGACCATTGTCATATGTTTGTGACTGGGTTTCATGTCTGTGTTAGCGTCTTGTATTTATCAGTGCAAGATTTCATGAATTCATACTCACACATTGTAGACGTATGCTATGCCACCAGACATCCCCGCAGCAAAGTTTCTTCCAGTAGCACCTAGGATGATGGCTCGACCTCCCGTCATGTACTCACAGCCGTGGTCTCCACAACCCTACAGAAAAAAATTACCAGTTGAGCTTCCAAATGACACCCTGGACAGAATTGATCTACAAAACTAACCCTCTCACAACAGAGAGAGCTCTAACACACGAAATACGTTAAGGTAATGATAAAAATACGTAGGAGTAGAATTTTAGCAATTTTGTACATTCAAGACATTTTTGTGCTTTTAATTATGGAAGTCAAAAGGAAATACAGAATATGGTATCTAGTTTAGTTTAAGTTTGGCAGGGGCATATTCATTTCTGTTCCAATTTTTATTATCTTGTATTCTTTTTACCTCTCTTTTTTCATCATGTCATATAAGCTTTGTTTCTTGCAAAATGTGTATTACGTCCTGGAATGTTATTACATGTTTTTGATGTTTTCAAGTTGTTAAAGTTACAGGTATTCAGAGCTGTGCTCTGTGAATGGTAACCTCAATTTCAGTGCTTTCAAATTATTACTGCATTAGCATGAATTTATCTAGATGTAATTGAATTTATTGAGCAAACAAGAAAGTGATTTTTCACCTCACAGATGGCGAGAGCACCCGAGTTCCTGACACAGAACCTCTCAGCCGTCCAACCCCTGAAGAAGGCCTTGCCGCTTGTAGCGCCATACAGGCACACGTTACCAACGATGATGTTCATCTCTGACACAAAGCTCTCTGGGACGTCACGGGGAGGGAAGACGATGACTGTGCCACCAGACAGGCCCTGCAAGAGGGAAAAAAATAATCTTAAAACGGAATACACAACAGGAGATATCCATTGATCTTATGTACGTCTAACCCCTACATAAGGGACCTTTACGAGATATAGTTTCATTGTTCATGTTATATCTGATTTGCATAATTGGTGTAATGTTTTTAAATGATTATAGTTACATATAAAGTATGTCAAAGTGTGAAGTACAATTGAAGAACAGTAAGGTCAGGCAGAAAAAAATGTTGACTCGTTCATAATAATTGACTAGTTCCATATAATTCTAACATCACAGTCGTACAAAATTCAGCACAAGCTGGAAAAGAGGTTAAGTCCTTATCATAAAAGGTATAAAGTTTTTACAAGGAAACGATTATCACCTTCCATATACAGTCATTACAATCACCCTCATGCTCCCCATAAACATCCAGATCAAAAAGAGCACAAAAACTCTGGACCAACAACACCTTCAACATGTTTTCATACAAACTTGATGCTATCCATTATATGTGGACATCTTATCTCACCTTTCCGACATAGTCATTACAATCACCCTCCAGCTCTACATGAACACCTTTGGCAAGGAAAGCGCAGAAGCTTTGACCAGCTGAACCCTTCAACTTAATCTCAATGGACTTGTCTGGTAGACCCTTCTCACGATACTTCCTATAAAGAATGTAGAAAAAAGAAAGTTTGTAGTCAGGGGTCAAATAATGTATGATTGTTCTTTAAACACAAAGAGCTGCAACTTATCTTACTAGTAACAATTTTGCAATATTTTATATCTCTCACACGTTTACAGCATATTCTAATTTGAAGAGCCAATGCACACGGTTAGGTCAAAGATTCAAATTTAGGAAATGAACCACAGAATCGGGCAAATTGAAAAAGGCAAAAGAATGAGCTGATTTAATAACTTTGGACAACATGTTGATCTGTTTCATTTACTCACTTTTCATTATACACATGGAGATGAAAAAATTATGTTTTAACTCTGTCTTGAAGAATAATGAATAAAGGCAAAACAATCTTACGCAGGCAAGATATAAATTTTGGCTTTTTAAGCATGCATTCCGTAAAAATAAATGTCTTCATACTAACCTTGAGATGTGGAAGCTCAATGTGGTCCCGAAAGCTCTACACTCATTGGTTATGGCCATATTCAAATCAAGATGCTTACTGGATCCATCCAGAACATCACTGGCTTTCTCTATCAGAATATTGTCCTGTAAAGAGGTAAGAACACATTGGGCTTGATCATTAATACTCTAAATCTAAAATCGCAAAACACAAAATGTCTAATATATTTCTTCCTGTTGCATGTTTTTTTTTTATAACTTATAATCAGATCTGGGTTAGATGTAGACAGATGTAAGTTAGATTTGAATAGATCTGTGGTGAAAGTGAAGAAGTTCTGTGATAGATGTAGCCAGACCTGGATTATACTTAAAGAGACCTGTCATAAATTTGAATAGATCTGTGTTAGATATGAACAGACCAAGGTCAAATGTGAACAGATCTATTGGGGTGTTGTTCAAAAGTTGTGATTGATTGCAAGTTGCAGTTGATCGGAACGAGCTAATAAAAATCATCATTTCATGCGCGTCTTGTTAAATGCGCATACTGTGCGCGAATGAATGAAAATGCGCGTTACAATTTGCAAAGTTGAAGTTGAGTTGCAGTTTATTTTGACGAACACCCCCTATATTTGATATGAACAGATCTTTGTTAGATGTGGACATATCTGGGTGAGAGGTGAACAGATCTGGGTGAGATGTGGACAGATCTGAGTGCGACATGGACAAATCTGTATCAGATGTGGACAGATCCATGTTAGATGTGGACAGATCTGTGCTATTTGTGGAAAGATCTGTGTTAGATGTGGTCAGATCTGTGTTATATCATTTTTATGTGGACAGATCTGTGTTAGATGTGGACAGATCTGTGTGAGATGTGGACAGATCTGTGTCAGATGTGGACAGATATGTGTTATATGTGGACAGATCTGGGTTAGATGTGGACAGATCTTGGTTAGGTGTTGACAGATCTGGGATAAAATGGTTCAGATCTGTGTTAGATGTGGACAGATCTGTATTAGGTTTGGCAGATCTGTGTTAGATGTGGACACATCTGTGTTAGATGTAGACACATCTGTGTTAGATGTGGACAGATCTATGTTAGATTTGGCAGATCCGTATTAGATTTGGCAGATGTGTGTTATATTTGGCAGATCTGTGTTAGATGTGGACAGGACTGTGTCAGATGTGGACAGATCTGTGTTATATGTGGACAGATCTGTGTTAGATGTGGAAATATCTTTGCTTGATGTCGTCAGATCTGGGATAGAGTTGGACTGATCTATGTTAGATGTGGACAGATGTGTGTTAGATTGGAGCAGACATGTGAACATTTCTGTGCTATATTTGTTCTGATCATTGTTAGATTTGAATGTGTCTGTATTAAATTTGGATAGATCTATCAGGGAATGGGTGCAAATCTAAACCTTCAAAAACATTTTCTATGGTAACCTAACCAATAGACCATAATCGCTTAACTACATGAAGAGATGGTCTAGGTATCTAGACAACAATTTCTTACCAGCCTTTTATCCAAAGCAAACTGCTGCTGGGTTGTGCCCCCGACGTGACTGGCATCAGGTCGAAGGTCAGATGCCTTGGTCAGGATTGGGTCAAAGTTCAGAAGCTTGCTCTTTCCATTGGTCTTCTCCTGGACAGGTTGTAGCATGTCGCAGCGACCAATCATTTCCTGAAATTGGCAACAAAGAAAAAAATACTTGTACTATTCCATTTGGGAGGTAATTAATTAAAAAATGCCTTGAGCACTGCCTTACAGCGGCAGAGTCATAAAAATAGCTTAGAAAGTCACTACAAGAGAAGAAATAAATACACGCATTTTTAACATAGGACAAGCTAAACAACCTGAAATTGAACAAAATGAATATGAAAAGAAACTGAATTTATCTGGAGTTACAAAGAATAGCATGAATTTTTCTCACATAAGTGTTGTACTGGCATTACATTCTATCATAATGCAACAATTAGCATGATCATTTGTGACAGGCTGATGTTGTAAAATGTTTCTAAGAATATTTTTGTTTGCTGATATAAGAATAAATACACTGATTTCCTTGCCAAATGTAAATTGTTCAATGTCAAGCAAGAAGAAAAGTAAAGCATTCCCATTTAGAATCACAACTTAGGACAAGATATATTCAGATTATGATGCCCAGATGGTAGATATGAAAGGCTTAAAGAGCAACTGGTATCCATTCTTGCACATTACACATATTCAGTGCAAGATCTGACGCCTGTCATTCTTCGTTCTTTTGTAACTTGGTGAAACTTCAAAAATTTCATATTTCTATTTTTAGAATAAAGAGATGAAACCGTGACAAACCTGGAAGGTTCTGAATCCCATCTGAGCCATGTGAGATCTGATCTCCTCAGCTAGCATGAAGAAATAGTTGACAACATGTTCTGGATGACCATCAAACTTCTTCCTCAGTTCAGGATCCTATCAAATTAGAAGAAATATATTTATCAAAATCATTATCATCCTCATCATCATCATCATCATCATCATCCCCACCATCATCATCATCATCATCATCATTATCATTATCATCTTTATCATTATTATCATCATCATCATCATCAATATCTTCATCTCATTACCATCACCATCACCATCACCATCACCGTCACCATCATCATCATTATCATCATCAGCATCACCATCACTAACGTCATCGTCATCATCGTTATCATCACCACCATTACCCTCATCATGATCATCCCTACAACCACCACCACCACCATTACCACAACCACCACCATTACCACAACCAGCACCACCACTGCCACCACCACCACCACTGCCACCACTACCACCACAACCACCATTATTATTATCATTACCCCCATCACCAATACCACCATCATCATTATCATCATCATCCAAATCATTATCACAACCANCCACCACCACCACCATCACCACCCCAACCACACCCAACCCCAACACCATCACCAACACAACCACCATTCTTTCTCCCAAGAGAAACTCACCTGTGTAGCGACCCCTACAGGACAAGTATTGAGATGACATTTCCTCATCATGGTGCATCCCATCACAATGAGAGGCGTGGTAGAGAATGCAAACTCATCAGCTCCCAAAAGAGCTGCTACCACTACATCATGACCTGTTAAGAGGAATAGAAAATTGATGAATATTTCATTTTCATTACATATATTTCTTTTCCAACAAAATATAGATTAAAACAATACGACATAAAATGGAAAATAAAACTTAAAATATCTTTTTGAATCATCATTGGATAAGTATTACATAAGTCATACTGAGATGTGAAACCTCTCAATTTCATCGCTATGAGTTTTCAGTTTCGATATTTTGATTTAACCTATCATGATCTGTAATTTACTGTATTTGAAGAGTTATGCATCGATTTGTGAATAAGTTGTAATCTACATGTAGTATTTAAAGACATCATCTTTTAATCAGGTCCACTCCATATGGAAGCCTTTGTATTTATTTTCCTGCAGCAAGAAATTCATCAGCATTTTACTGCAATTAGACCATGACATAATAATGGGAGCCATGATAAGAATTCATTTCTAGAAAATCCAGGAATCTTTCCTTGAAATACAGACAAGCAAAATAATTCTATCTAGTTTCTGCAAAGGCTATTATTAAATGATGCATTTGTAAAATGCGTATAAACTTCTGAAAAGCTACATTTTGAGTAATAGATAGGTATTTACAATGAAGAATCATGTTAAGTGTTCATCATTCACTCAGCTTAAAAAGATCTAGTGTTTTTCACTAACATCTCCACAAATCTTTCTCACAAGACCACTCACCTGTCCTAAGCTGTCCATCTGTCTGCAGTACGACCCTTGACCTGAGATTGTTAAGCACCAAGGTCTGATGAGTCTCCGCCAAGCCCAGTTCCCATGGCAACCCAGCATGTTTGATTCCTGTCCATGTGCTAGCTCCCGTTCCACCATCGTGACCTGAGATAGTGATGTGTTCAGCTTTACCCTGCAAGTTTTTTTGAAGAAAATTTAATGGAGATCAGTGTTGCGTTTCATAACGTAAATCTACTCATGACTCTATGAGCGACCAGTGACCCTTTCTCGTGTGCGATTCAGTGCCAAGAAATATAATCGGGTGCAGGAAAGAGTCACCAGTTATTCATAGAGTCATGCGTAGATCTATGAAGAGAATTCATAAGCACAACCCAGAGGACATCCAAAAGACACCAAGCAAGAATAAAGGGCCTTAACTAAAAAGGATGTTTAAATTTACAAATCTTTTTTCCAAATACATAATTATTTCGGCCAGTTTAGGCATAGTCATTAGATTAAGTGTTACCATTACTTCTAACATTCAGATTTCATGTAAGGATTTGTTATCATTCGGAAACAATTATGAAAATATAGATAAGAATTAACGAGTAACATTCCTTCTATTTCCAATGCCTAATATTGAGAGGATTTTATTGTCAGTATAACTGTCATACCAAAGGTAATCATATCTGCATTACAAGAGAGTTTAGTGTGCTCTCAAAAACTTGTTTTCACTTAAAAGATTTTGGTAATGCAATTTAAGTTCTGTTGAAGAAAGCAACCCTTGCATACTAGAGGGGCAGTTCAGAAAGGAAAATAAGCACGACAGCTCACCTTGGCTACCCCAGCTGCGACAACCCCTACGCCGACCTCTGACACTAGTTTGACACTGATCCTAGCCTCTGGATTGGAGCATTTGAGATTATAGATGAGCTCAGCAAGGTCTTCAATGGAATAGATGTCATGATGAGGAGGAGGAGATACCAGACCGACCCCAGGGATCGAGTAGCGGGTAGATGCAATGGCCTCTGTTACCTAGAGTGATGTAAAAGAATCAATAGGATAAATGTTGTGATGATGGAGGAGGATGATGGGTAGATGCTATGGTATTGGAGCATTTGAGATTGTAAATGAGCTCTGCAAGATCTTCAATGGAATAGATGTCATGATGAGGGGGAGGGGATACAAGACCGACGCCGGGGATTGAGTAGCGGGTGGACGCAATGGCTTCTGTTACCTAGAGCCGTGTAAAAGGGAATACATTAGAAATGTCATGAGGAGGGAGGATGCTAGGNATGACCTGAGATAGTGATGTGTTCAGCTTTACCCTGCGAGAATATGAAAAAATTCAAATGGAAATAAGAACAAATCAAGTATAGACAAACGAAGTAAGTCATTTTAAAAAAAAAATTACATTTTCCGACACATTTTTATTGATTAGGCCAGACGCATATCTCTGTAAGCCGACAGAGCAAATGCCAAGGACAAACAAAACAACTTCTGTTCAAGCATTAACAATACCTAATAAATTTCTATCCTTCTCATTCTGTGAAAAAAATGTTGAATATGAGTCGCACCTGGGACTTTCTTTTGTGATCATGAAGCTATTGTGAATGCTTGAATGAAGTTGTTTACTTTGTCTCAGGCTCTTGTCCCTCCTGCTCACAGTTTATGTACAAGAACAAGTGCATTCATACCTTTTGACATTCTGATTTACTGAAGGGAATCTTAACCATTAAGCAAAGACAATTCTAAAAATATACAAGATTCCAATTAACCAACGACAGTCATTCTATTTTTAATGACAAATACTTGGAGAAATTTGTTGTAAGTATATACTGCATCTGCATTACAACAGAGTTTGGTATGCTCTCACAAACTTGTCTTCACTAAAAAAAAATGGTATTGTAATTCAACCTCTGTTGACAAAGCAACACTAGCATACCACAGATTTCTGAAAGGAAAATAAAACAGACAGCTCACCTTGGCAACCCCAGCAGCTACGACCCCTACACCGACCTCTGACACAAGCTTAACACTGATCCTGGCCTCTGGATTGGAACACTTGAGATTGTAGATGAGCTCTGCAAGATCTTCGATGGAATAGATGTCATGGTGAGGAGGAGGAGATACCAGACCGACCCCAGGGATTGAGTAGCGGGTGGACGCAATGGCTTCTGTTACCTAGAGCAATGTAAAAGATAAAAACAGAATAAATGTCATGATGATGGGGAGGAAAATGGGAAAGGGATTAGAGTATTTCAGATTGTAGATGAGCTCTGCAAGGTCTTCAATGGAATAGATGTCATGGTGAGGGGGAGGAGATACCAGACCGACCCTTGGGATCGAGTAGCGGGTTGATGCAATGGCTCCTGTTACCTAGAGCAGTGTAAAAGAGTGAACAGAATAAATGTATTGATGGGGAGAATAAGAGATTAGAACACTTGAGATTGTAGATGAGCTCTGCAAGATCTTCAATGGAATAGATGTCATGATGAGGAGGATGAGATACAAGACCAAGCCCGGGGATTGAGTATCGGGTCGACGCAATGGCTTCTGTAACCTAGAGTGGTGTAAAAAAATCAATAAGATAAATGATGGGGGAGAAAAATGGACAGATACTAGGGCATTGGAATATTTAAGGAGGTAGATGAGTTCTGCAAGGTCTTCTATGGAATAGATGTCATGATGAGGGGGAGGGGATACAAGACCGACGCCAGGGATTGAGTAGCGGGTGGACGCAATGGCTTCTGTTACCTAGAGCCGTGTAAAAGGGAATACATTAGAAATGTCATGAGGAGGGAGGATGCTAGGTCCGCGCAATGGATTCTAAAA